>VWZY01006388.1:32072-49254 GCA_013399075.1 Chloroceryle aenea
CAGAGAGCTGCTGGTTATCAGAGCTCTGTAATTTGCAGAAGGGGAACTGAACACCTTGAAGCATCAAGGGCTCACACAAATCCATGCTTTCTCTCCTCCTCAGGTAGCCTTGGAAGCGTGGTTTGAAAACACGATGCTTCCACCTAAACCTTGTGCTTCAGAGGCTCCATTCGGAGCAGCCTGGGATCCACAGTGCTCTGCCTGGAGGGGCTGGAGGAAGAGCACGAAGGGATCAGTGTTCGGGGTGTAAAGGGGAGGATAAAATCTTCTCTTTTGACCAAGCAACACGGTGGATGTTTGCTGTCAGAAAATCGTGCCTGTGCTGGGCAAATCTTTGTGTCCATCTCCCAGTGGCTGGTGAGGGATCTCCAGTGAGCCCCTGCTTCTGGAACAGGCAGCGTTGCTCTGACCAGCATTAACTTGTCTTCTGAATCCCTCACTCTGGGGAAACTCGAGCGTACGGGTAGAGCAAGGTCCTAAGGACAGACAGAAAACACGCTCCAGTGGTGTGCCCACGAAATCTTCCTGAAGTCAGTGCTGTAAATTCCGAGAAATCAGGCTCACCTCAGATAACTGAGGTGCGGTCTCTTTGAACTGTGGCTTGCTTTGGAGCCAGCATCCTGCTTTTCCTGTGGGCAAGGAAATCCTGCTGATGTCGGTCCAATCCCAGGCGTGCTTGCCAGGATATTGGAGGGAAGCTTTTGCACTGACTGGACTCGGAACGGGATTGATTTCTCCTCTGCAGCTCCAGGGCTCTGGGCCTTGCCCTGTTTGTCAGTTCAGGATATTTGGTGGCCTTGCAGTGGCAGTGGGGAAGAAGCTGGTTCAGTGGGGTTTTGGATGGGAATAATCCTATGTGCCACAGAAAAACGAGGAGTGGCAGGAAGGAGCTTTTGTGCTGTTTAACTTTTATTCCCACAGATAAAAGAATTCTATAAAGAATTCTACTTCAGATGCTGCTGGATTCCTGTTCACGTGGTGCAAAGAGCCTGCCGTGCAGACTTCACTGTTGTTTTAAACGGGGGAGAAACCCCCGGAGTTAAAGCACTGGACCTGTGCATGGAAAGGGGGGCGAGTGTCATCACCCCTGCTTCACAGCTGAAGAAATGGAAGTTAGGGAGGGGAGTTAGGGAGGGAAGTTAGGGAGGGGAGTCTGGTTTGCCTGAGACCATGCAACATGGAGAACTGGAGCAGTACAATCATGGGTAGAGTGCTCTTTCTTCAGTCTAAAGAAACATCTGGTCCGCTGAAGTAGGGCCGTGGTAGCAGCACTGCTGGCACGGGGGTCACTTAGAAAAAGGCAAAAGCTTCCCTCCCCAAAGGCCTGCTCAAGTCAAACTTCTCTTGAAGTGAACAGTTTGAACTTAGCATCTATGATAGGAGCAAGACAGTCCAGACCTGCTGCTACTAAAGGTACCCTAGAGCACTGCTTGGTTTGTGTTGAATCACTTATTCCACCCCCACCCCCCACTGTCCTGTGCTGGGAAAGACCAAAGCCATTGGGAAATTTACAGCCTGTTATTCCAAATTGTTTAATGTATGGAAAATCTGAGGGGAAAAGAGGGAAGGGCAAGAGCTTTACATGGGCCTCTTTTTCTTCTGTTGTAATTTCTGGAATAATTTTGCCTGCAGTTTGACTAAATTTGAATCTAAAGCAAAGTTGCAGCATTTGTGTCGGCCACGGGCATGGCTCCGGTACCCAGTGTTCTCAGCAGGGATTTTTTCCCACCTGTTTCAATCTGAGAGCCCTTGTGCTTTGCATCAACAGATTGCAGATGAGGAATTGGCCGTAGTCTCTGCCAGCAGAATCTGTAATGATTGTTCCTTGTGTATGTGCTTTATCTGGCAGAGTGCTGAGCTGCTCAGGAGTGAAGGTTCCCATAGCAATGTTAA
This sequence comes from Chloroceryle aenea, assembly GCA_013399075.1. Lineage (NCBI taxonomy): Eukaryota > Metazoa > Chordata > Aves > Coraciiformes > Cerylidae > Chloroceryle > Chloroceryle aenea. The sequence goes on from VWZY01006388.1 coordinate 33,966, forward strand.
CATGGCCACGTCGCACACATGCAGCATCTTCAAGAGCTGTTAATTTATGCTCCTCTACATCTCTTAAGTGTTGCTGAACTCCTGTTGCTGTGGGAACCTAAACTTTTGAGCCTCCCGACCTCTCTGCGTAGCTTCAATGCCCAGTTACAGAACTCTGCGGTGTAGAAATGGTGCCAGCACTGAACTTTTCTTTGGCCAGTCTCCCCGAAGCTGGATGCATTAGAAAACAGTGGGCAAGGTTGGAAGAGATTCTGAAGATATTTTCATGTGAAGGAGGTGAAGTTTTACTGCTGTCTAAGCTGGAACAGCCTGAAGGGTGTAGCTGTGGAGTTGCTCCAACTGAACTGGTGCTTCCCTCTACCCCCCTCTGCCCCTGCAGGCAGGGCAGGAGCAGCCTTGGCAGCGTTTCCGAGCATGGGGTGAGGGGATGGCACTGGATGGCACAGGCAGGGCTGGGATATCCCGTGGTGAGGCGCACCGAAGAGCAGCAGTGCCTGTTGTGTGCTCTGGAAATCCCCCCATGGACCCGTGATTCCCTTCGCAGTTTTCTCTCTGGTTTAGTGGAGCTATCAGCCCCAGTCCTTGGAAGGGAATCAGGGAAGAACAGCAGGGGTCTCCAGCTGTGCAGATTCCTCTTGACGTTCAACAGCAGGGGTCTCCAGCTGCGCAGGGAGATCTCAGGCAGTAGCACCAGGGTTTGAGGCTTCAGCCGTGCGCAGAGCAGTGATTGGCAGGGCTGTTCCCTCCCAGCCATCAGGGTATAATTTAGCTGTTCCAGAATAACTCCCACGTCTGGATGAACACTCCAAAATAAAAATGATTTTATTCTATAGCAATTATTTCCCTTTGGAAATGGAGTAATTATCCCAGAATAAAATAATCACTCTGCTTCCAGAGCAGGATAACTATTGGAGAATCAGCGTTGCTGATTTTGGGCTAGGGCAGGAGCCCTGGAGCGCTGCTCCGGGGACGCTGTGCTGCTGCTTGCCCAGTGAGTGGATCTTGCCGGGCACTACTGGTGGCCTTGAAGTGATGTTGGGGAACATACGAGCTGCAAACGGGGATCTTCAGTGATACAACCAGGATAAAAAAACCCTGCCCACGTCGCAAGTGTTTGAGCTGCGTGGGTATGTCTGGGGTTGGTTACAGGTGGTTCAGAAATGGTTGTTTTAAACAACGTCCCTTACTGGCCTGCCTCAGAGCTGCTGCCTGGGGCTTTCAATCCTGAGAACCCTGCTGAGGGGGCTTGTCCAGGGTGAAGGGACTGGAAGTGTAAACCTGGCCAAGTGCCAATGAAACTGTGGCTGGAGGATGTCAGGCGCTGGAATCGGATACCGAGGGGAGCTGGCTCTTCGTTAGGGTCTGCAAGGGAAGGTCTCTAGGAACCTGCCCCAGCCCTGGCCAGGCGAGGTTGTCCTCCCAGGAGAGGAAGAGCAGCTGGGTCCCCCAAGGGCCACATCTGGCTGAAGGCACCAGCCTGTGCTCAGCTGGGCACGTGCCCGGGGCGGGAGCAGGAAGTCTCGGGATGCCGATGTCCGAAGGGAACCTGGCGCGGTTCCTGGTGACGCCACAGCCGCTGTCACCTAGGAAATGAGACCTGTTCCCATGGCAACCCCACGGCTGCGTTATTACTCAGCTTCGAAATGTTGACAGTTGGAAAAAGGCCTCTCCAGATACCACCCCCTACCCCAAGGGTTGGTTTTGTTGTGGGGTTTTTTTTCCCCTCCTTAATAAATGCACTTTGTCACTTGATCTGAAACAGGGGATAGGCATCGATTTACCTCGAGATGCTTTGTGGAAACAAACATTTGGAAGGGAAAAAAGCAGGATATTTTACTCACTAAAGACTCCACTGCTTCCCAAAATAGTTCCAGATCCTGGGAAGGTAATTCTAACGAAGTGCATCGCACTTCAGTTGGCTTAGATCATCAGACAGCTCCTGAAATTGTTTTGCTGGATTCTTGTACATAGTTTGGATCACTCAAAGTCTCTGGCTGTAATCTGTAGCTCTGTACCCCTATCAGTAATGGGAAATGGAACCTGTTCACAGTGCTGTGAATGAGACCCCCTTGCTGCACGCTGCCTTCAGCATTTCTTCAGTGCTTTCTTCCCATGGTCCCTTCCCCCAGCTTCCTGCCCAGGGATCTTGTCCTGCTCTGCACACACGGACACTTCTCCGGGCAGGGGGTGCAGAGGTGCAGGAGTGATGCTGGAGGTGGAAGAGAGGAGGACCCTGCTGCTTGCTGGGAGGGATGAAGGCTCAAACCCCTGTACCCACTGCTGTCACCGTGGGGCTCTGTCCCGCGCCCAGGTGACCCTGGGGAGGTTGCAGGGGTGGGAGGGATTGCAGCACAGGGGTTCTCAGCTTGCTCAGGTTGTGCTTTGCTATCTCGAGCCTTGCTGGTGTTGACAGTGCCTCTGAAGTTCACGTTTTCATCAGGGCTCTTTCTTTGAACTAAGCTGTTCGGTGAGAATCTGGGGACCAACCCACGAGGAGCCCAGTTTCTGTGCTGGAGGTCGTGGGGCTTTTCAGCACTGCCATTTCTCCACTTATTTCCCCTTACTCTTGGTATCCTGCTTCAGGCAGTTATTTACCCACCAGGTCTGATGTCTCAACCAAGTCCCCCGACTGCTGAAGATGTAATTTCATTACTTACACCCTTTGTGCCTCTGAGACCTTCCAGACCCGTCTCATGGCTAAGTCCCTCTCGTGGTCACTCCGTCTGACTTTACCAATAGCATTTATCAAACTCTTTTCCGTGTAGAAATCTGCTGTGGACTCACTTTCTTTGTATTTCCAGTTGATTTAAGCAGAGACCTCGTGTAATCCTTCTGTCCAAGGTCAAATTCTGCATCAAGATTTTCCGTGATGTCCTTGCTGCTCCCCAAAAGCAAACTGAAATTTGCTGCTGTTGCTGCATCAAATAGCTGAAGAGAAACTGATTGTATCCGTGGTCTTTACCTCCCGAATTGTATGAGAAAAGGTTCATCATTGTTAATTGTACTGCTCCTTGCTAATGCTGCTGAATAAAACCAATCATTTTTCTGCAAGACATTGCTTTTCTTTCACTGTAAAATGCAGAAATTAAACTTCTGATGCAGTCTGGAATAAAGCAATCTGGAGTAGCTGTGGTTTTCCCTTAGTGAGACCTTTAGTAAATCGAAGGCTTGCACGCAGTGTCACTTCCTGGCCTGGAGCTCTGACTGCAGGGGGCTTGGACTGGACGACCCTCGAAGGTCTCTTCCGTCCTAAGCCATTCTGTGCTCCACTCTGGATCCGCAGTAGATGATCAGCAGTAGAGGGTGGTTCCTGTGCAGTGAGAAGCTGCTGTGGACGGTCAGTGTTTCGTGGTGGTAAAACTACTCCCCTGTTAACGTGCACCAGGGTTCTCCCGTGATGTTTTGTGTGCTTGAGGACCCTTTCCCATGGAAATGTGAAGAGTTTCAGCAGCCACCTCCCTGTTAATGCCACTTGTAAGGGTGATGTGGCAGCTGCTGGCTCAGCAGGGCCGACCGACCTCACCGCGGGCAGGTCCTCTCCGTCTGTGACCTCAAGATGTGAGGCTGCAGGGAGGTGAAGTGCCAGACTAGTGACAAGGGCCACTGGAGAGGATTCAACCTTCCCAAAGACCACGGAAAATCTTGTCCCAGAATTTGATGGCTTACCTGGCCCAGCACGCGGAGAGGTTTTGGAATAGGTGGAGGTTTCCAACTGCCTCAGGAGAGGGCGAGCACCGGGGGACCAGGAGAGTTTCTCTGTGGGGTGCTGACCAGAACTGCAGGGGAGGTGGAGCTGTGATGTGACAGCAGCAGGGACAGCACAGATGCAGGCTGTATTACGTTTCTGCCAGGTGCAGCTATCGGGGAATGTTAAAGATGGGTTCTTGGAAGGATATTTTTCCCCAGTGTTCATTGAAACCCATAAAACCCATTTGAAAAGAAGTCAGATCTGAGGAGCGGTTGAGGAACCAAAGCACAGGCATGTCCTGGGATTTCCTGCAGCACCCGAGACATTGGCAAAGAGATGAAGAGAGGATGGGGGGTTCACAGGAGACCCACCCCCTTCTGGGGCAGCAGCTGAAAGCCAGAGTGAATACCTTATGACCTCATGCACACCTCAGTTTAAGCACTTGAGCCCCTTTCCAAGTGGCTCTGTGGATCCAGGCTTTGCCCCTTGGTGTCACTGCGCTGGACTCTCCCCTGCTGAGCCCATTCCCCCAAATCTCTGTGTGTGCAAAAGCTGGGATGCAGCTTTCGTTCTCCTGTCAGTTCCTCCCAGACAATAAGATTTTTGGGTACTGGGAGAGGCGAGTCCTTGCTGTTCTGCCTGACAGTGCTTCCAGCAGATCTCCAGAGCTCATCAGGCAGAAGGAGAGGGTCTGTGATCAGGGCATTGACTCTTCCTTGCTGATCTTGACAGAGGGGGCAAGGATTAGAGGTCTGGGGTTTATTTTATTTTTTTAAGCTTGCTCAAGTTCGAGCACCACTTATTTTTTGTTCTTCACTTCAACTTCTCTCCTGTCCCTCATGTTTTGCATCAGCCTTTTTCCCCCCCGAGGCCATTGTCCTGTCTGGCTGCTCTGTGAGGTCCATCTCCCTAACCTATGGAATGATTGGAGGGCAGAATGTCCTGCAAGCTTAGCAGGCAGTGCTGCTCCTGACTGGGGAGCTGCAGTTCGCAGGCTGATGACAGCGAAGACCAATAAGAGTTGGAGAACAGGGAGACTGGGGGGAGGTTGCTGAGCAACACCGTGACGCCAGCACGGTTACGATCTATTTTTACAGCGAGAAGGGTGCAGAAGACCATAGAAAACATTCATTTCCCAGATCCTTATTCATATCTGTGGGATGACAGTGGCCTGAGGGAAGGAATCCTGCCTGTGCTGCCTGGGCACGTCGCTGTGCCCTTGCTGTGTGGCCAGGATTTGGCAGTGGGCTGGAAGAGAGCAGCTCACACTGGCCATGCCACGGTGTGGGAGGGAAAAGGCCATGGCTAGAACACAAACAGATAGCAGTGGAGAAGCACAACTGCTGGTAACACCCAGAAGTCACTTTTTTCACGTTCATCAGCTAGGAAATGTTCTTATTTTTTAAAAAAGTCCAAAATAGGTTAGCATAAATTTTCCTTGGCCAGCCAGGGTGTCTGCCACATAAATTGTTCTGTGCTTGAGCCAAGCATCTTCTCCACAGCGTTTTCACATCCCTCCCTGATGCCCTAGGAACAACTGTGCCATCTTTACCTGCCCCCTCCCCACCCCTCCTCTGTCCAAATGGGCTCGCTGTGGTCATGTAGCTTGTCACCGTTTCCCATGGGGACATCAACAGCAGTCAGGTTTTTAAACAGCAGCATTTGCAGCACAACAAAGCCAGGTTTGATGCTCTGGAGTCCTGCAAGCAGCCGTTCTGTTACTGTGTCTGTGAGCCTGGGGCACGTCTCTTTGCTTACGCATTTGGGACCAGGATTGCATCAGGAACCAGTCCTGCTATTTCCAGTGACAATTACAGCGATTAATCAATCACGCTATTCTGGTCTGCCGCTCAGCTCTCTATAGTTTAACATTTGCTGCCATCCTGTGGTACATGGAGAGAGGCACAGACGCAAACAAGCGTTTTGAAAGGGATGGGAATGGGGAAAGTTTAAACACGGAGGATGAAGGAAGATGCAGTGGTGTGGAGAAGAGAACGCAGGCGCTCTTCCCTTGTTGCTAGTTTGAGCAGTGCAGTGAGCATCTCTCTCTCACAGAGCTCAGAGGAAGGTTTCATGCCACCACAAGAACAGAGAGAAGTTCTGCACAGCTCCGTTGAAGCTGCTGAGGATACCGGGGTTTGGCTTTTGTAAAACTGGGCATCCTTATTAAAATAAAATGAAAACCATCTCAGGCACCTTCCCTACTTACTGCTTAGCCACTGCACTTGGTAAACTCTTCAAGAGCTGTCGAATGCTTGAAAAAAGTGTTCACAGTGCCACAAAGGGGGCAGCTTCATGCAGAGGCTGCTGAGCAGGAGAGCTCGGCTCTGGCGCGGGTTTGCTCTGCAGTGGGGAGGCCAACCCGGGGCCAGTTGTTGTGACAGATGAGGAAGGAAGGTGGAAGTGCCTGAGATCAGCTGGTGTCTTACTGGCTTGTGTGCTTGCATTGTTAAGATCCAACAGATATGTTGGAAAACTACCCGGATCTCTTCTGTGCTGTAGGCTTTTTACCGTCGGGAGGAGGATGGGCGCTCGTGGGCAGGCCAGAGGATGGAAATGTTTCCATGCTGCTCCTAACAGTAGAGTTCACCCAGAATCTGAGCCCTTCCTGATGAATGGCTCGGGTCTTTTTGGTTTCAACAAATTAGCACAATCTGATGGCAGACTTCCCAACATAAATACCCGGATCAGCTGTAGCAGCAGTGGTTCTGTCCTTGTAAAGATGTCTCACAGCTGTAGGTACCATCGGAGACAGAAGAATCACCTCAGAAAAACAGTGGGGAGTGGTTCTTTGATCTCTCTTTTTGCTCACCTCTTTGCTCTCTGTACTTCCTGTGGGTCCTGCCTTCGTCCTGAAGCTGGGATCAGCCTGGACAGGGCTGGCAGAAGGTTTTTTACATATTAGAGAGCTCAGAGGACATCTTCTTGACTTGTGGATCCTCTCGTGACTCAGCCAGCATTCTCCGGTCCTGTAGAGCACTTTGGGATTAATAAATGGGTGGATTAATGTGGGCTCAGACTGAATGATTTTAGGAGTGTGTGGAAAGTGAAATAAAAGATTTCTGAAGGATGACAACGGTCCATAAATAGTACTGTTCTGACTTTAAGTGTTGAAGTAGGCAGTGTGTGCCTTTTGTGAGTACTGAGAAAGTGAAATTGCCTAGAACTGGAATCAGAAGTGTGGGGCAGCGGGGCTAAGTTTGAGTCTGGAACTGTTTGGCCCTACCTCCCAAGGTTCTGGTACTTGCCATTGGGTTTTTTCTGGTATGACTTGCCACCTTATTCCTCTTGGCAAGCCAGTTTTGGGGTTTCTTACACCTATTTGCTGCTTGCCTTTTCAAGGACTGAGAGATTGTGAGGCCTTCTGGCAAAATAGAAGGCATTTGGATCTCCCCTTCCCTGCCAAGGAAAGGGAACTGGAAATGCAGCTGTTCCTCTCTAGTGAGGGCTCTTCCAGTGCTTGCTGCTTCTGAGCTTAGTGACAAATGGTCTGGAGTGACTGGAAACGTTTTGTCTTTCTGTTCTTCGAGGTGAAAAGGGGGGAGAACAGAACCTTCAATAGTTCTGACAAAGACTTGGTGAGGCTGCAGACGTTAATTGTCCCACAGAAGACCCAAGGCAGGAGCAGGGAGCCAACTCTCTAGGCAGAGAGAAGATGGGAAAGAGGTGGTACTCCCAGGGGTGCAAAATCCCTCGGGAAGCCTTTTTCAAACCTATTAGGGATAAGAAGGTTACTGGGAGTGGTTAGCACGGATTTATGAAGGGGAAATCATGCTTGACCAGCTGGCTGGCTTCCTTTGATGAGGTGACTGGCTCAGTGGCTGCGGGGAGAGCGGTGAATGATGCTTATCTTGATTTTAGCAAGGCTGTTCAACTGTCTCTTACAATATCCTCATTGACAAGCTGATGAAGTACAGAGCAGATAAGCAGGCAGTGAGCTGGACTGAAATCTGCCTGAACTGCCCATCTCGAAGGGCTGTGACCGGTGGCATGAGGTCCAGCTGCAGTTCAGTACCTTAAAGGGGTTGACACTGGGGCAAATACTAATTAACATCATCTTTAATGACCTGGGTGACAACGTATGCCCAACAAGTTTGGAGATGATACAGAAGTGATGATTAGCTGATGGGTCAGAGGGTTGTGCTGTTCTTCAGGTAGACTGGAGGATGGGCTGACAGGCAGCTCATGAAGCTTGGCAAAGGCAACTGCAAAGGTCCTGAGCCTGGGAAGGAAGAGCTTCCTGCACCAGCACAGGCCGGGAGCTGTTTGGTTTGAAAACAGCTTTGCAGAAGTGGGCCTGGGTTTTCTGGTGAACAAGGTCGACACGAGTCAGCAAGGCATGCTTGTGTCAAAGGCAGCCAGCAGCGTTCTGGGCTGCGCTGGGGAGGGCAGTACCAGCAGGCACCGGGAGATCCATCCCCTCAGCACTGATGAGACGCGTCTGCAGGACCGGGTCCACTTCGGAGTCTGCCTCAGAGAGGCAAGGGATGGTTTGATAGGAGAATTTGCTTTAAAGGGCATCTTTTAATTCTTGAGCACCTCGCTTTTTTTCCAGTTGCTGGGGGCTTTTCCTGCCATGTTAGAAAAGCAGAACCTACAGAGCTCCCTCAGATCAGCAGCTCAGAGGGTTCTGTGAGTTTAACAGCAAGGGGATGCATAAAACATGAGTGTGAAACACATTAGTATATCTGCCCTTATTCAAGGGTAGTTTTTCTGGGAGGACTGGAACAGGATGAAAGTGGGAAAGGCCAGTGGTCTGTGTCTGGGGAATGTGTGGAAAAGAGAAAGGAACCCTGAGAAGGGGGCCTGGAGTGTTATGGCCCTGGGGGCACCCCTGAACTGACTGCTCCTGCCCAATCTCATCCTGGGGCTACAAGCCTCCCGCTCCCCACAGCCCTGTCTGGCCCTGGGCCCCACTGAGCTGGGAATGACCTCATGCCCCCAGCCTGGCCTCGGCCTCTCCCCATCCTCAGGGAGGTGCCCGATTCCAGGCCGCGGCAGCCCCGGTGCCCTCCCAGCTGCCCGCTCCTGGCTGGGGCAGTGCAGGGCCCTGGCTCTGAGGCCCAGCCCCACGGACCCCCATGGGCAGCTCCGTCCACCGCCCCCAGCACAAGGGAGCCCCCAGGGCCCTGGAAATTGCTGCAGCTTCCCAGAGCTGTTCCGAGGCTGATTGAATGAACACAACGCTGGCAAAGTTCACGGCTCCCCTGAGTTTCTCGGGGACCCAGCTCCTGGCCACAGCTCCCCTGGGCAGGTGAACACCCACGGCAGAGTCCTGGGGCGAAAACTTCTCCATTTTACCTTTATTTTATTGACTTTGAAAGACACTTGTGCTGGAGTCAAATCAGAAAATGTAACGTGGGTACCCTGAGAACTTTATTCCTTTTCTTTCTGTGACAGAGCTCACTGTTAAAATAGCACAATAGATGTGCTCTCTGTGGAGCATGAGGAGGAAAAACAATGGGTACCTAACTTCTGAAAGGCTATAGATAGTGCGCTAAATGGTGACTTTTTTTTCTTTATTGCTAACTTGGGTGTCTTGTCATATGTTAATTAAATGCCTGGAAAAATCTTTAAGAGATAATAGAAGATAATAGTGCATAGACCTTAATGTAAATTGGAAGCATTATGCCATCTCTCTTCTTCTGTCTTTTAAGGCTCAGTAAGAATTCTTTGCTCAAACAATTCATCTTAATGTACTAAAAAGTAAGACAATTTAGAAGTAAATTAGAGAGTTGAAAAGCGAGCTTTCCGAGTTCCAGTTTGTCTTCGTTGTTTGAACTCCCTCTTTCCCCCTTGCTTACATACCATTCCAGGGTCTGGATAGAGGCTATCCCTGTCCTAGCTCATCCTTTCCCACTGGGAAGGATCAGGTCTCTCATGTATTTCTTTGTTCCTCCCTTCTCCCCCTTTTCCCTTTCACTTTTGGAAGTCTGCTTCCTGTGGTTTTGATCACGAGTGTGGAACTGCAGCCTGTGTGCATTCATGCGAAGGCAGTGGGAAGATGTCTGCTGTGGACACAGTGAACTGAATTCCGCTGTCCTTGGCGCAGAATGGGAGAGGGACACAGCTCCTGATGATCCTCATGGCTGCTCTGGCTGGAGTTTGTCACTGTAAGGGCTGGCACTCGCATTCCACCAGGGCTAGATCCTGTGAATCACACGAAGGAGCAGCACCATTCATCTTTGTCCTCCCCAATGCTAGCTGAAGAGACAGGGCCTGGCTCTGAGCAGGAACCTAGGGCAAGGCTGTGCTGTCCTGTCACTGTCTGGTTATCTTGTAAGGCTGGTTAGTTGCCTACATTGGTTCTGGATCACAAAAAGATGTTTGAAGTGCATGCACAGTCTGGGCTATATATGAATCCTATAAATTCCTGAAAACCCTGACACTTGCTCTTTGAATGTCTTGTGGGATCTGCTGAAATCCTGCAACACACGAACACATTTCACAAAACACAGGAAAAATAGGAGTTTCTTTTACTTGTTTTTCTGAAATTGCTTCATTTCCTTCTTTTCCTTTCTTCTTCCTCCCTTCACTTGCTCATGGAAGGGGAGACTTGACACTGTGCTCTGTACTGAGACCGTTCTCCCCATCTGTTTGAAGCATTAAGTATGAGAATGCAGTCCTGGCTTCCAGCTCTAGCTGCCATGTATGCTCAGTTGGAAATGGTCTCCAGGATGCTCCTTTATGGGTAGTGATTCCTGTAGTGCATGGAAAGGGTCCCCCTGAAATCCCAAACAGTTTCCACTGCAGTTCAGAGTGCCGTCGTTTCCTGTATTAAAAGTAAAGAAGTTATTTACACGATACCTAGTGGGTATTGCAGCCTGGAGTAGAAATCAGGGATCCCCTTTTCCTGTGTCACAGGACAGGTATTTCCTGCAACAATTTGATTAATTTTCCTGGTTTTGCCTGCTTGGGGCTTAAAAGTGAAGAGAAATTCCTGTTTGGAAGATCGCATTCACAGGAGCTGCTCTATTCTGCCCCGCAGCGGTGATGAGCGTGGCCAAAGAGAGACTTCAAGTCATGCCAGATTTTCTCATCTACCCACAAATGTGGNAAGAAGTTATTTACACGATACCTAGTGGGTATTGCAGCCTGGAGTAGAAAACAGGGATCCCCTTTTCCTGTGTCACAGGACAGGTATTTCCTGCAACAATTTGATTAATTTTCCTGGTTTTGCCTGCTTGGGGCTTAAAAGTGAGGAGAAATTCCTGTTTGGAAGATCGCATTCACAGGAGCTGCTCTATTCTGCACCGCAGCGGTGATGAGCGTGGCCAAAGAGAGACTTCAAGTCATGCCAGATTTTCTCATCTACCCACAAATGTGGTGGATGTTGCTGGTGAAGCCTTGCCTGTTCCCTGTGATCAAGATACTGCAGTGGTGGAAACAGCAGCCTCTGCACCAGTGCCCTTCTCTCACCGCTGCCGGTGGTTGTGACGATGCCCTGCCCCAGGAAGGGCTCCGTGCAGGCAGCTGAAAGTCTAAGTCGTGTCTGCTCTTTTAGGAGACTACTCTGGGAGCTAAGAACTCTTTGGTTTTGCATGCAAAGGTTTTTCTCTTCATTTCTAAAATATCTAACCATGGAAAAAAGGAATCTGTGTTTTCTGAAATTAGTCCAGAATGAGTCAGCTCTTCCCCTCCAGCTCAGTCATCAGCTGTGCCATGATACTTCAGGCACCCTGAGCTCCTCCAGTGCTCACAGACCTGACAACTCAGCTTCCAGGCTCCAGTTCAGGATATCTTTGTGTACAAGAGTAACTGCTTTCTTAAAAAAAATCACAAAGAGCAAATATTTGTTCTTCCTTTCCTGGCTTCTAATGGTGCTGCCATCAGATTAATGGCCCCACCTTTTGAACAGTGAGCTTGTTGTTACGAGTTTCATTGTTGTCCTCCAAACAGGCAGACTGTATCAGACTGACAGGTAGGTGAGAATGACACCACCTCCATCTGAAGTGTTTTATCAAGCTCTACTGCTTTTTTGGATCTTCCTCACTGGTTTTACCTCCCTGATAGAAGAAGATTATAGCTGAGATAAGGGATAGGGATTTGGGATAGGGACAGGATTCCCTGTGGACCTTGATGGTTTGAGGGACTTAAGTGTGTACACTGCCAGTGGAAGATCCGTGGGGAATTCACCTAAAGAACATGAACAGCTGAAAAAGAAGAAGTGGTGCTTGGCCCTCGTATCTGTTTTGGCTGGCAGGTTGATCCCAAGAGGTCCTGAGAAGAGTTTTGCAACATGTTCTCTTTCTGAAATTGTATTTAACAGGTTCAAAGGGTTTAAGAGCTGTCGTTTGCCACACGGGACAAGGTTTTTTATTGCCTGTTTTTAGAGATGTACATCCATACCTGACAGGAAGTTATTCCAGAACACGAGGTTTTGTTCATTCCTGTTAATAGCAGGGTCCCCAAAAGCCATCGAAAGATCTTGTTAAACCTCTTCAGTTGTAACCTCCCACCTGGAGTGGTGCTTGGCTGTAATCATGGTGTGTGCATTCAGAGCAGCAGCTTTAAACGGCAGCCCCCGTGGAGAGAACGTGGGATTTCTGAAGTACGAGTGCCTGCCAGTGTCCGAGGGGCACTTGCTCTCGTGTCTCTCCAGATGGGATGGGGGTGCAGTTGTGCTGGTGGTTCTGGAACCCTGGAAGTCTGCATCCCACTGTAACTGTTCGATGGGTTCTTACACAGCTCGAATAATGCTGAGCTAAGAAAAGTGCGAGTGTTCCCGGTACATTCAAAGCATCCCTGTCAAATAAGGGATCCTCACATCTTTGTCTTTTCCATCTTTAGCCTTTTTTTTTTTTTACTGCTTTTGTCGAGTGGAATCAGTCTGTGGAGCTACATTAGATCAGCTTTTCTCAAGGGCCTGCCTTTCCAAATGCATAGGTCAGGATGGCAGCAGAGTCTGCGAGGATGAGCAGCATCATTTCCCATCCTGTGCTGTAGCTGAAGAAGGGAGGTGGATCCAGCGGTTGGGGTTTCCTGGGTTTGCTGGGGATTGCCTCGCTCTCTCCCCTGCCTCCCCTCTCTTTGGCAGTTTTATTTGCTAAACAGGGAGAGGGGAGTGGACAAAGCCGTTCACCTTTCTGCCTTTGGTTCTGATTCTGCAGGCGAGGGAATCACTTACACGTGCTGTGCCCCGTGAGCACCACGTGCAGGTAACATTAGCTCTGTTTAGCCGTGCTTGCCTAGGTGAGGTGCACTGGCTCCTCTAGCAGTGAATTCAGCAGAGGATTTTCCCAGCCCATCCTTAGTTCTCTCCAGAAGTATTGTGAGCATGGACAAACCCCTTTATGAAACCTCGGGCTGAAGGTGCAGCAGCATCTTTAACTGAGAGTCAGCATTGCGTCAGCACTGAAACCGGAGCCGGACAGTGTTCATCTGGCCCTTTCCTGCTGGCTTTAACCATTCCATTTGCACAGAATCCCTTCCAGACTTCTTAACAGTGCTGTGGACCTCTCCAGAGGGAATACAGCAATTGTGCTGCGGTCACTTACGTAGGGCTCTGGTTGGTTTTGCTTCCTGGACTGTTCATTGTTTTCTTTCAGACGCTTTGAGGTTAAAACACAACGCTGTGATTTGAAATTCATACAGGAACTGAACTCTTGTTGCCACACAATCCTTCTGTTGGCATCCTCGCTGCAAACAGGCCCTGCTGCCAGCACTTCCTACCAGACCGAGCTTTCCCCAGCTTTCCTTTTCCAGGGTGTAGATTGCACCCTGGTCAAACCGGGTGAAGCATTCTCTCCTTTCCTCCTTTCCTGCTTCCCAGCCTCTTGGTTTAAATCCCTTCTGCTTGGCCAGAAGTCTGGCCACAGATCACTGCACTTGTTAGGCTGCGGTGCTGGCACTGAAAACTCCCGGGTGATTGGCAGTGCTGGGGATGAATCCCACAGCACTAAAGCAAAGTCTCTCCACCTCCTTGGCAGAGTATTGATTCCAGCCGTGCTTTGCTTAAGCCGGGCAGTTTCTCGGAGGTGCAGAAGCTGCTGGTGATGGATCCTGAAAGCAGAGTCTGTGCACAGCCTCCCGAGTCACAGCTCCAGCCTTCTCGCAGGGGGCCTGGCATTGCCTCTGCTTCCACATCACCCACTGCCAGCCTGGCATTTGGGGGAGTGCAGGGTGTCCGGAGGCTGATCCACTGGCCTGCTGGAGTAGGGATGTGTTCGGGTTGGAAATATGAAGTGGTTGGAGTTCACTGCTGTGGAATTCCGTAATTAAAACCAAATTTGCTGTGCTTGTGAATGTCTGAAGGTGCTGTCCTGGTCAGAAGGACACCCGGGGGCAGGCTTTGCTGAAATGTGAACACTGGTGAGTTATCACTGCAGTCTGCTGCCTGACGGTGCTCCTGGTGACACCCTGCTCCACCGTCAAGGGAACGGGGTTGTAGCCAGGGCTGTTAGGCTCAGACTCTCCATGTTCAGGCTCCTGACTTTCCACTGCAGCAGGTTTATGGAATCCAGACAGTTTATGAACTCTAGCCTTTTTTTTTTCTCATTTCCGTGAGCCTTTTTCTTTTTGGGGCAGCTCCTTACAGTGATGGGAGCTGGTAGCTTGGTAACCTCCTGCTTTGCGTGTCGTCGTCCCACGTTCAGCTGCTGGGAGGGCCGTGTCTGTAAATGAAACCTTCCACAATGTCCTCTCCTTTCCCTGTCACTTGAAGAAACAGCTCCGTCAGAACAGTGGGGAAGGCTGTGGGAATTGGAGGGGAATTGATCCCCGAAGGATAAACAAAAGGTCCTTGCTTGTTTAGTCAGAATATGAATTTAAACTAGTGTTTCCCCGTGCCTGCAGCCTGTGCACAGCCCGGAGGAGCTGCTGGAGGGGGTCCTGGGTGCAGGCATGCCAGGAGGGGCTGACTGACAGGTCGTAGGTGCAGCTGCCACCAGACTCCTCCAAAACCTCATCCGCTGTTGCTGTCTCTTGCGTGCCCTGGATCCTGGGGGATGGTCTCTGATCCACCAGCAGGGCTGGATGCTGAAGTGAATGTGTTTTCTGAAGCTGTAGCTCCTAAGGAGTGGCATCATGCAGGTAGATAGCTTAGATGGTGGAGGTATCTGCAGAGAGAGCAGTTTTAGCTCCCAAATCCTTGCAAACTACCTTAAATCTCACCACAGTGAGCAGCTCCACGTCAGAATGTCCTTGGAGTGAGCTGGGGAAAGTTTGGCTGGATTTCAGGAGGAGAATAAGCTCTGCTTTTTATCCAGAGCTTGCCTGCTGGATTTGTAATTGAGTCATCTCTGGCAGAGCTCTGGCGCTCGTGGGCACGGCGGAGTGCTGATGTTGTGCCCACAAGTTTGATTTTAGTTGGGATTTTGAGGAATTTACTCCAGGCATGGTAACAGGGAATGTGAACCAGCCACCTGAAACCCATGCTGGCGGGAGCTTCTGTGTTTCAGTACAGGCCAAGGGTGCATCCTCACCTTTGGGACCTGGGATTCGGTCAGCGAGTGCTTTGGTTTCCTAAAGTTGTCCACTGTACATTTGCAGTCATGGAAACACACATCCAGGGTCTTCCTCCGCGTTGGAAACTGCGGGGTTGACGTGGATCTTGCTGAGATACTGCACACAAAGTGGGCAGAGTGGTCTTAAAATGAGAGA
>VWZY01006388.1:54694-65941 GCA_013399075.1 Chloroceryle aenea
CGGCCCCTGCCACGGCTGAGGCTTCCCCGGTCCCTCTGCGCTCCCCCTCCAACCTGTACCGCTCGCAGTCAGTCTGATGCTGAGTGATGTCCTCCAGGCCTTTCTGAAGAGGTGCCTCAGAGCAGGATGATTTGGAGAGTCCCAGCAGAGACTGGGGCATGTTGGTTCAGCTGCAGAGTTAGTTTTTGCCTGCCTCCAGCCTATGGGAGTAGCCGGAGAGCGATTCCTCACATCCCTAGGAGCTGGCTCCAAAGTTGCTGGCCTGCGTGCACCCGTGGAACACAGACAGACTCCACAGCAGAATGGAAAAGCCCACAAAGCAGCACAGAAGGACCTGTTCTGTTCCTGAGGCATCCAGGAGGGTGTAGCATTCGAGCAAGCTGAAGAAATACTTTTGCAGTGTGTTCCTGGACACTTTGCAGGCATATTCTAAAAAGAGGGAAAAACCCAGACCAGGAACCTCCCTTAGAAAGTCACCTTTGTGGCTTTTCTAAGCGATGCCTCTTTGCTTTCCAAGCAGCCAAGATCATCCTGCGTCAGAGAGTTTAAAAGGTCCTGTGTGAGATCAGGAAGGTAACTGCTGCAAGTGTATTTCTGTGAGCTCTGGGGTTCTTTTATATTTATGTTTATTTAGGTAATGGACTGAGATGTGCATTTAACACCGACGTTACTCATCAGAGCACAGCTCTGAATTTTAGTGAGCTCTTCCTGCTCTTTAAAGAGCCTCCTGTTTTCTTCCCACCAAGTGCCCTGCTCTTCCTTCATCTCAGCTCCGTCACACACATCAAGGACTGCTTCCTGCCACCCCGAGCTCCCAGGCAGGTGCTCCCCTGTCTCCACAGGCCTGCGGGGCTGCACCCCATGTGTCGGGTTAGGACAGTGATGCCAGGTTTGCCAATGTCCTGTTTAGGTTTTCAGTGCTGCTGCTTCTAAGCACTTCAAAAATCAGATACTTGCCATTTCCTACTTGTTAGTTCAAGAAAACCCCCACGAGATTTCTGCTTCCTGTGATGTTCCAGAACCGAGCTGTCCCCAGCTCCCTGATACCTTCCTTGTCAGAGGGTGGGCACCACTGGCCCAGCTAAAGCAGGGACTACAAAATACCTGAGGCAGACCCTCGCTGTCCTGTGCACGCTTCCTAGGTGCACGCTATTGGGATAGCAGGGGTGGTGCTCTGATCAAAGTCTGTTACTGGGAGGAAGGACTTGCAGGTAACGGTCGATCCAAACTGGGTGTTTAATGTGCCCGAAGTCTGTGAGAAAATCAGCTAGGCCCCTTAATGTCTGCAGCCATTCTAATGAAGAATCCTCTAAGATACAGAATACTCCTTACTTTAGTGCACAGCAGAGTTTTCAGTGCAGCTGCATTCCCTGGAATCCTCCTGGGCTTGCCTGGAGATGAGTTTCACTCACTCTGTGAGAGCAGTGAGTGCTCTGGGGGCCAGGAGGGGTGGGGGGTGGAATTTGACAATATTTTGCTATGTCCCTCTTGGGGGTTTGCCAAAGGATAGTGCCACTGGGGCACTCGCTGCTGTTTGTATGGTTTTCATGGACTCCAGTGGGCACTGGGTCAGGTCTTGGGAGCACAATTTCCTCACTGTCAGCAGCTGTTCATTGCTCAGCAGTACTCGGGCCACTGTTCAGCTCGCCCTCTGTGGTCTGGGCCACCTCAGACTGCAGGAGAGTGGTCAGCTGTTCCCTCTTGGCAGGAGAATGTTTTAAGTTCTCTTAGGGATCTGTTTGTACACGGAGTAATAATGTTTCTCCCCAACAGCTATGGCTTGTCACTTGCCCATCTGTGGTTCCAACACGCAGACGCTAAACAATAAATACAGCAGCAGAACCAGTGCTTCACACATTCAGAGGCACTTCTTTTTTCACCAGGATACTGAGGAATTCAGTGTCTGAGGGGGAGGCAGTCCACACACACCTGTCTGTGGATCCCTGACACCAGCCGGTGCCCGTGGGAGGTCTGCAGCATTCCAGCTGCACTGCTGGGTGTTACCTGTAGCACTGGGTTCCTTCTCCTACCATTCCTACACCTTCCAGGAGGCATTCTGGTTCTTGCAGCAGCCATCTGCCAATTCCTATGGCAAGGTTTCCCTTCAGACTGAGCCCTGTTTCTGAAGAAAGCTGGAAGGAACGTAGTGAGGGTCAGGAAGAAGGAATGAAGGCTTGCTTCTGTGAGTCCTCCTCCTTCAGGGAAAGGATGCGTTGGCCCAAGGTTGCAAGTGCTACGTGTGCAGAGCTTACTAGGAAGGAAATTGTTTGTTTGTTTAGAAGTATTTTACCTGTATTTATAATGATTCTTGTTCTAAAAGCTGCTCCCCATTTTGTTTGTGTGGTCAAGTGAGTGACAGGAACCCTGAGTGTGGGTTCTGCTGAGTACCCCTCTGTCCTTCATGCACCTGATAGGTCCTGGAGGTGCATTGGATGGGGAATCTCAGCTTTCTCTTTCTCTGCCTTTTGAATGCAGCTTCTTTCACTTTGAGGTGTTCATCTAAAACCAGGGCAGTCAATTCCCCTGTTGCTGCTGCAGCTTGCCAGCTCGTGTATGAACAAGAGACAGGAACCAGAGCTGGAGGAATGGGGGGGGACAATGGGATTTCCCTGACTCCCTGAAAACAGGATTTCACTGTTCCCAAATTTTCCACTTCTGCTTCTAGCACAGAGCATATTGCCCAGTGGTAAAAACCAGAGTATTTCATTAAATTTCCTGGACTCTGGGAATTTACCAGCTTCCACAGAGTTTCTGGGTGCCAGAAGGAATGTCTGACTCCACTGTGCCCTGGGGGGAGCCCGCTGAGCTCTCCCGCAGGGGCAGAGGCTTTGCACTGGACTGGGATCTTCGGTGGCTCTGAGGCCGCCAGCAAGGCTGGGAGAGAGAATGTGCAGGGCTGTACCTTGCTCGGGGAACTGCCGAGAGAAGTGCAGGCCCCATCCTGTGAACAAGACGTGACACACGAGTTCTTCCATCCTCGGACAGCTCCGTAGCTCCGAAGCTGTTCCCTCCTTCCCAGGGAGGGAATATCCATGCGTACTCCAACGTCTGTGTTAAAAGGGTTTGAAATAATGAAATAAGTTTTCCCTGTAGTCAGGCTTCATTTGCCAAATCACGGAGCCTACGTAGTGAGGAAACCTTAGGAATATGTCATCAGTCTGCTGCATGTTTGGCAGATGCTGGTGGGTTTATCCAGGACGGAAGTCATCTGTCAAGTGTACACTTGAGTGCCTGCTTTGTGCACTCTCTGAATCCCAGACATGTTCAATACTTCTCCCTCTGAGGCTGAACAGCATACAAACAGCATTCAGTAAACAACCTTTAACTTCAAACAAACACATTCAGAGATGGGATGTGTTCTCGGATCTCCTGTTTTGAGAACACTTACAAGCACTGGGCAGGGCTGATAACTCTGGCACTGTCTCCAATCCACACGCCCTCGGTCTCCCCCAGCAGCAGCGTTTTCAGTATCCCCCCTAAGGATGCACTACAAGCTGTTGTTCCAAAGGTGGGCAATTCTGCCATCCTGGGTTGCAGAGAATTTAAACTTGGCACTTGCAGTTCCTCCCCAAGAGTCATCCCCCCAAGCCCCCAGTTATTCAGAGAAATAGTTTGTACTCCTTATGTTACAGCAGAAGAATACAGCCTCAGTGCTTTCATTCCTCTGGTTTTCAGGACTATAAGCACAGTGCTTTAAAGTGAAGACTTGTGAGACGTGCATTAGGATCTTGAGGTGATTTTCAACTGGAAAACTTAAAAAGCAATAAATCATAAACCCCAAACAAAAACCCCCACCCCCTTTACTTCCTCCACGATTGACTTACTTTTGGATTCGAGACTTCACGGCATGCAGCAACTTAAGTATGAGTGTTTTGATGATGACAAATGATGATGTGAGAACAAAACAAGGAGGAAATAAGAACCCAGAAGACAAATATTTGCAGTACAGGGAAATGTGGAGAAAGATAAGATAAGGCAGCACATAAAAACACCCCAGGAGCAACCAGCCGAGGAAGCGACGACTGCGAATTGCTGAGATCAGCAGTCTGATGAGGATGGATTTTGTGTTCCCGGAGTGTCCAGTATCGGCAGCTTTTCCCTGGTTTAATGTTCCTTGCAGTAAGACCTGGCTGGAGAGGTCTGTGGACTTGAGAAGTTAGCTGTGGTACGGCACAGGGTGTGGAAATACAGAAGCCTCGCTCCCCTCTGGGCTTTTTGGTTCAGATGTTTTCCACTCAGTGTGTTTTCCTCGGTATGTTTTCCACTCTTTCATCATTTTCAATGTTTCCTGGGGTGGATCTCCCACCATTGTCCTTTAAGAGTGTTAGTCAGCTTTCCAGGAGTTTCCACCTGGTATAAACCCAGTCCTTAGCCTGGCAGAGCCTTTTCTACTTTCAGTGACTTTGAGTGGTTATCGTGCTCGACCGCTGTTAACATTGGTCTGTGTGTAGCAACACTTGGTGTAAGGAGCCTGCACAGAGTAAGTGGGGATGGAGGAGGGGTTGACAGTCACCTTGTCCAAGATCCACTTGAGCTATTGGAGATCCTGGCACCAGCTTTGGTGGGTGTTAGACTCTGATGTCTGGGGACTTTGCTGCTGCTCACCCCAGAATGCAGATGTCGTCTTCAGCACCGCTCTCAGGTGGGTAAAAGGACCTCGAGTGGCTGCTGCTTACCGTTTGTGCTTCTTAATGTGCAGTGAGCTCTCTGTGATCCTATGAAAAGGGGTTTGCTGGCATTTTTGTTAGATTACCCACAGTGAGAGTCTGTAATTCCAAGAGGCAAGCGTGCAGGAGCTCTCAAAAGCGCGGATTTAGGATCGGTTTCGTGATGCAGCGCGCTCTGTCTCTTATTTCTGATGACGTTGCTGGTGGAAGGTTAAACGTGAGTGCCCAGGTGATACCAAAGCATTCATACCTTACATGTTCTGCTCGTCAATGGTAAAGGCAAAATGTCTGTCCCATGTCTAAAGCTGCACTTGAATTGCTCGGGAAGATGAGGACCCTTCGGACGCATTCCGGATGCTCTGCTGTTGGCTTTGCCCAGAGCTGCACGGCTGATCCAGGAGGGAGAGGAGATGTTTTATCCCTTAAGCTGCCTGGTTGTTGAGTGGAGAAGGGAAGGTCGTGTTTCTTGGTGATCCCAGCTGGCAAGAAGTGCTTTGCCCAGTGTTACCAAGTGCTGCACTTGGTTCCTGCTGGATGAAAACCCCAGAGAATTTTCTCAGAGTATTCTCCAGAGATGTGTGAAGTGAGCAGCGCTCCAGGAAAGCTTGCACTGGGTTCGGAGGTACTTTGTTGTCAGGTGCAAACACCACCACCCGTGCGAGTGAAGGGTTGACAGGGTTTCACCCAGGGTAAACTGGCAGGGACCCCGCTCTCTGCTGCTCTCCTGGCTGTGTTCTGGCTGTGGGGCGGCGCTGCCCGAGGGGGAAAAGCCAGCGCGTATTTCTGGGTCCACTCTCCGTGCAGAACTGCAGTGGATGGACTGGGTGCATGAGATGCAGCGTCCCACAGCCACTGTAGCTGGAGTGGAATCTGGGATTTCTTGGATTACCTGTCAAATAGAAAACCCAGTGCAGTTGGAATCCTAAATATTGTGTGGAACATAGAGAAACATTCAGATTTCAATCTATTTAACATTATTAACTCCTTTTCCTCTCTTTAAGCTTGAGTCAGTTAAAAAATTCTGTTAGAACAAAACACTGACATGTATAATAATGTGGCAATGAAACATTTCAGCATTTCTGGAAGGAATGATCATCATTAGACAATGCTGAAGTAAAGCCTTGCATTGTTTAAAACTTTTTCATATTCTTTCTGGCTAAACATTTTTATTAGATGTGACCTGAACTGGGAATGGCACCTTCCCCTGAAATTGTATGTTTTGGCTCATTTTAGCTGTTTATGAAAAGAGAAAAGAAGAAAAGCCAACTCTGGCTGTATTCCCTGGTTACTTGTATAAATGTTGTCTTCACTGCTAGATGAAGATGAGTTTTGTAGGTCTCTCTTTGATGTCTTCCACTCCTCAGTCCTTGGCTGACGGAGCTGCAGTATGTACCTACGTATGTGGGCAGAGGAGAGCAGAACTAGTTAAGAGGAAGAAACCCTAAGTGTAGAGCACTCATGTGAGGGGGCAGCCGTTCATGAAAGGCTGAAATACTTCAGCCCAGTCCCACCAGGGTTCAGGCGTAGCTCTGAGTTCCCACAGCTGGAAGAGGAGTTGCACACCAGCCAAGCTGGGGGAAGGAGTCAACTGATCTGGTAGCTTGGGGCAGGTCTGAGGTGAAACAAACTGGGCAAAGCACCTTTCCCTGAGGTTGTGCTGCTGGCTCTTACCCGCAGTTTGTGGCAGGCGTGCTCAGGCCGACGTCGCTGCGGCCTAGCAATGGGGAGAAGGCTCTCGCTGTCAGTGGAGCACTCTGTGGCCCTTAGGGACGATGTGGCTCAAGGCCACTGGACAGCCAGTGGACAAGCTCTGAACTGAACACAGAGGGTTTGTTTTTCCTGCCTGCTTTTCCACCCCGTAATTCAGCTTCCTCTTTGGCCAAAGCAGTCCCCGCTGCAGTGGGGTGAGTGGTGCAGATCAAGCAAAGGGAGCTCAAAGAAAGAACCAATTTGCTTTGCAGTGGCAAGGATGCAAGCAGCCTTTGCAGGCAAAGCCACACTTCTTCTGCACGTTCGCAGCCTGTCCTGCTGACTACAGGTCCCAGCTTGAGCCCCGGCAGCTGCAGAAGGCGACTGGTTGCGCGGGAGGCACCTTGATCAGCTCCCAGCTGGCTGCTGCCTTCCCCATCCCCCTCCGCATTCCCAGGGCTACCGCCTGGCTCCGATCTGCTCAGGGTTACGTTTGCGAGCGTCACCTCTGCGACTGCAATACAGATAAGAATTTACCAGCAGTGTTGAGAGACATTCCCTGGCCTGCAGTGCTCAGAGGCGTGTGGCAGCAGGATCCAGGGCTGTGCTACCAGCCAGGCAAACACACAGAGTCACGTCCGAGCCTTGCCTCGCCTCATCGGGCCTGGCATCAGGAACTGAGGGCATGGTTCAAGTAGCCTGTCCTCCTGCACTCCTCAGAGGTCTTCTGGCTGGGTAGGGTTTTATGCCAAGGTTTTTAAGTGTTTCTTTGCTGAGGTTGCCTTTTGCAAGGTGCAGGGGAAGGAGGAAACTGTGTCCCTAGAAGGCAGGTCCTGGACAGAGTGGGAGCTGTCAAGTCAAAGTGGAGAACAAAACTAGGATTAACTTTAGATCTGCCACATTCCCCTAGCAGATGTGAGTGCCTGCTTTATCACTGATGCATCCGCACCCGAAGGACTGTCCGATGGCTGCCGTTTAAGTGAACTGCTGGTTGTGGACTCACTGGGCTGCATGTGGAGGGACAGTTTAGGAAGCAACCCTGCTGTGATCAGGCTCTTTCCAAGCAGTTCCTACGAGTTGACACGTTGTTTTCTCCTGGCCTGTGTCTAATAGTAAAAGGGAATGAACTGAAGAAGGTTTAAAGATGTCACCCCTTTCATAGCAAAAAGGGGTTATGAAGGATAGCCTCAGAGGGGTGTCAGCTCTGGCACACTCCTTCCGTGCCGGAGGGGGCGAGCGTGGCCTGTGGGCAGCAAGGGAGGCTGGGGGAACAACATCACACAGCCACAGTGATGGCAATTCATTCTCTTGGTCACCCGAATGCAGGTAGAAGAGGAGCTACCTGAGGAAGGAGTAGGTCTGGCACCATGGTGCTGCTACGGGCCAGCTGCTGGGGCTCTGGCTAAGGAAACCCAAGTGAGTCCTTGTATCAAGTGTGGTGGGCTGCAAGAAATCCTGGTATGCCAGGCCATGAGCCCCTAATCCACTGCTGTGCAGGCTGTTTCTGTTCTCCTGGCTGGTGATGCCATTCCCACAGTAGTTCAGATAGATGAACACAGTGTGTTTGGTGTTACTGTAATTAAGATTCCCAGTTGGGTTTCTCCTTTAAGCAGCAGGATGGTCGAGAGATTTAAATTGCGTCGGGGTCTCCTCTGTTAACCTTGCTCTGTGGAATGATTCGTGCTGCACGCGGGGCCTCTTCACTCGAACCAACACTTCCAGCCCCTGGTGCTCAAAGACAGGCACGTGGACTTGCATTTGGCCTCTCCCAGGAGTGCTGTTTGCTCTGCAGACGTTCAGCCGCCTGGGAAGGGAGGGGGCTTACAGGAATTGGGCCTCTCTGTAAAAGGAGCAAAGCTTTAGATGCCCAAGCAGAGAGGAATACTTTACCCTTCTGGGGACACAGCTCAGTTGGGTGAAAACAGCCATCAGTAGGTTGCTGTATCACAGGAGAGAGTGAGGATGAGCTGCTGACGTCAGCGCTGGAGCGGTGCTTTGGAAGTAACAGAGCTTTTGGTGCATGTGTGCTTGATGGCAGAGCTCACAGGAAAGAGCATACATTTATGGTGAGCAAATGATGGAGAAGGGAATGAAAGCAGGAAAACCATAATGTTTACTTGCCTGACTTAATTGTATGTTTAAATCTCAGCCTTAATAAGGGTCTAAATCACCAGCAATTAATAAAGCTTGTTCCTTCTCTTTCTTTCTCTTGCAGTATGGGAAATAATGACTAGGCAAGTGCGATTTATAGGGGGGGAATTCATCAGCAGGGTTTGCTGAATTGAGCAACTGAGTGGCATTCCTGTGGAGTGGTTTTACAGTGTCACTTGAACCCCACGGTGAGGCAGTCTCTAGGTAACTGGAGGCAGGTCTGTTTTCCATAATATATTGACTCAGCCTGGAACTAAAAACACACACAAAAATCCACAACCCTTGCTTTATCCATTGCTGGCCAAAAGAATAGAGCTGTTTAAAGCCTTGTGCTTTTTACCCATGGCAAGTGACTTTAAACGGCTTGGTACAGAAAGAAAAGGGAGATTTGGTTGGCAACTTGTCCCAAATCATGGTTACTTCTTGATACAAGACATGTGCAAGAGAAGATGTGTGCTCTGCTAGAAGTGTGGGATTCAGAACAAGATGGGGATTTTATTTGGCTCCAGGACAGAGCTTTGGGGGAAGTGGGCAATGAGGGAAGTGCAGTACCAATGAACATCAAGCCTTACACAGAGGGAGGAGAAATGAGCATCGTTGTGAGAGAGAGGACAGAGAGGTGGTGGGAGGCTGATGAACGGGGACATGGCTTGGGAAATACGAGGGAGGAGTCACAGGAGAGAGCAAGGGAGTTTCTGGGGGATGCAGGAGGTGTTTTAACCAGGGACCAGAATCTGGTGCTTAACTTGGTGAAGCTGCTGCAGAGGGCTGGAGGAAAGTCGGAGATGGGAGCGAGGCATGGAGGAAGGCCAGCTAGGAACAAACTGAAACTCTCCTCAGAGCAGTGCGGGATCGTTCTGGCGCTCGTGCCCAGTTCCTGAGTGCTGGAGTTCGTGATGCTGGGTGCAGTGTCTGTACCATTCCTTAGATGCAGCTCTGAGGAGGAAAATGCTGCTAGTCTGAATGAACGACTGTTTATCCTAGACTGGTTGTAGGAGAGTGAGAAAGGGGGAGGTTTTGCCACCTTTTGCCACGACAGCCAGGATGGGGAAGTAACAGAGAGAAGAATCCTTAGGAAAAAAAATCATTTTTGGACTCTGTTAGAAATGCAAAAGGCAGAGGCTGTGTATGTGCAGTAGTTAAAAGTGAAAGGGAAATGCAAGCATGTTTGTACTTCTAATTCAGTCCCTTCTCACTGTAGGCAAGGTTGACTAAATGTTGGGAAGCTGCATTTCCAACAAGGAGGGAGCTGACACCGTATCTGTTGTGCCATCTGTTTACCAGTTACCAGCGTACTGGGGAGAAGCTTCAGCAAGGAGTGGGAAAGCTTCCAGGGCTCGCAGTTGTTTAACTGCTCGAATGCCAGTGACATGAAGTCAGAGTATTGGCAAGCCTCGGGTGTTCGGAGCTAGAGCTGCCGTGTGCAGCATCTCCTAGAGCAGCTTTTCTGCTTGGGTGCTGGTGGTGGTGGAGGAGGAAACCTGGCACCTGCAGCAGGGGGACACTTTCCTCCCCCGTGCTGCACCCGTTCTGTGCGCAGGGAGGAGGGGGGGAGCACCTGAAAGCTGCTGACAGGGGCAGGCGAATGAAAGCTGGAGAGGAAAGGGGTTTTGCTCTAGCTGTGTTGGTCGTTTGCCCTGCACCCAGAATACTGCAGTCTGGGGGGCACCTCGCTGCTGTGGGGTGCTGGCATGTCGGTTTATTAACGAACTGCCATCGAGCAATTACCAATATGTACTAACTGGGGGCAGCCGTTCAGCCCATCAGCCCGTTCCCCTTGGTTTGCAGTTCCACTTTCTGGTAAGCAAGGAAGTTCCCAGGAAACTCCAGAAATCCCACTGGGACAGTTTCTGCTCTGCTCTCCCCTCTGAGCATTCTCCACTCCAAAGCTGACAAAACCCGGTGGCTGCAAACAGCCTTGAGGGAAAGCTGTAGGACCTGTCTAGCCCTGGAGATTAGAGGCTTCTGTTTGAAAGCTTCAGTGCAGCACTCGATACAGAGCATGAATTCTCTCAGGAAAATCTGTGACTGTAGGAGGAATATCAGAATTAGCTTCAAGCTGATAAGGATGGAGCGCGGGAAGATGACACTGACTACCTCTGCTTGCCGAGGAGGGAAGTTCCTTATTAAGTCAGCGCAGCTCCATTATTTTTGCCTTTGTCTCCAAGTGTCAGAACTTGGGCAAGCGATCACAGCCAAACTGGTAGGAAGCAGTTTTGATCTCTTGCAGCATTTCTTAGATATGGAAATTCCCTGTCAGTTTTGGGCATAGCTAGTTTGGCTTTTTTGAATGTCATCTCTGTCAGGCTCAAGGCTGCGTGCTTTTCGCCTCCCTCCAGCCTAAATCTCCCTAATGTGCACTTATCTTGGCCTGTAGACACAGATCCACCCTGTGGGTCAACCCTGTTGCTCCATCAGCTCCCACTAACTTCAGCCACCTGCAGTAGTACTTGCTGTGCATAATGGGACCTGCAGGGAAGGGGACCAGTCTGTCCTGCGGTATCTTTGGGACAGATAATGACCTTGTTCTGCTGGAAGGCTGTGTGGTGGTGGCTCCTGAGCCCCTGGGAGGGGCCCTTTGAAAAAACAGAGGATTGTTTAGGTTGGAGAAGACCTTTAGGATCATTAAATCTGTTAACCTAACACTGCCAAGTGCACCACTGAACCACGTCCCTACGCACCACGTGTACACATCCTCTGAACCTCCAGGGATGGGGACTCCACCACTTCTCTGGCCACC
>VWZY01006388.1:89205-118391 GCA_013399075.1 Chloroceryle aenea
TCCTCTCTTTTTCCCTTTTCTCTCCTCTCTTTTTTCCTTTTCTCTCTTCTTTCCCTCCCTTCTCCTTTCCTTTCTTCCTTCTTTGGGTTTTATTTGACTGCTTGTTGTTTGTTTTGGGTCTTTTTGTTTTGGTTTTTTGGCTATTTTTTTTTTTTTAAAAACCAATTCATCTTCTCCCCTCGTCACTGGCATCTGAAAGCAAATAACGATCAAATGTCCTCTGTTTTCAGTCTGTGTAATCAGTATCCAAGCAAATACATCAGGGCAAAGCAATACTCTCACTCTGTAATAGTCTCTGGCTTACGTTCTAGGAGCATTTACTTTTCTGCTGTAAAGAACCTGACTGCACATCCGTGTTAGGGAATGCATAAGAAGGGTGGAGTTGTGTGGGGAGTGTGGGCAGATGGAGCCCTGAAGCTGGAACCTGGGTATTGTTGCTCCTGTTTGCTTCTGCCTGCAGAAGTGTTACTGTGTTCTGATGGTGTTTCTCCTCCTGCACCTCATTCAGGATTTTAACACTGCCGTTAGTGCTTCCCAGGATAGACAGTGGCTGGTGAAGGCACTCCAAATCAAATGTGTTGTCTTTCAGCAGGGCTGCTGTTGTAATCTGCAAGCTTCAAGCAAAAGCCTTGTATAGTTTTCCTTGGATTTTCCTTTCAGTATCACACCCATGCCTGTTGTTAGCTGAAATATTTAAGCTGCTCCGACTACAAAATGGCATGAGAGTTAAGCTGCAGCACAAAGCAGCGTGTGACAGCAACAGCACGTCCCAGCCCACAGCAAAAGCAGGTGATGGCCACCTGGTTTCTGGCTGGAAAGGTGGTCATGGTCTGTAGCTGAGGTGTGGGACAGGAGGAATTACAGAGAACTGCAGGAACTGGATGTGGATCCTAACCCTGGCTCTCCTAGTTATGCACCCGAGTGAAATGTCTATGGAAGGGTGGTGTGGATCCCTCCCAGTGCAGAAAGAAATCGTCTCCTGTTTACTTCTCATTCCTCAGTTCCATGGAAAGCTGGACATGGATATTATTGGGATTGCATCGGGATTTCATTCCAGTCACCTGCTTCCTATCCAAGGCTGTCTCAAGGACTGCAAGCTACAGCACCCCAGGTTGGCTAGCAGGGCTGTGTGCTGACTAGCAATGACCTGAGTAGTGACTGCCAATGAGATGACCAGTCCTTGTCAGGACATCAGCAGGTATGAGGTGGCACCTCTGCAGATAAGGACACTGATACTTGACAACCAGTGAGGTAGGGAAGCTGTTTCTGGAAGGAGTTGTCCCTGATGAAGAACAGGATAGGTGGAGATACCTTGTTTAGCAACCCAAGGCTTTACAGAAAGTATTATCTTCTGTCCATGGAGAAATTTCCCATCCAGCCTTGCTGGAGAGCACGCTGGCTGTTAGGGAAAGAGTTTCTGAAAGCAGGAAGCTTAAAATGGAGGTGAAGTAAGAGGGAGATCCATGCCAAAGAAAACAAGTGAAGAAGGCGTTCCTGTTTGAGGTACAGTCCAGAAGGTCGTATGGATTATCTGAGACATGCCAAGACACTGTCTCGGGAGTGAGGACGTGTTTCAGAGAACAGGTTCCTGCTCTTGTGTTCACAGTGACACCCAGGAATGATTGTACTAACCACTCGTGTCGCCTTACGGGAACTTAGATGAGGAGAATCTAATAGAACTGCTTTTAATTCAGAGACAACTGAACCACACAGTCTGGATGCACAGTCAGGAAAGAATTTTGCCTCAATTTGAGGAGATTATCAACAGTACTGACCCAGTTCAGCCCATCCTTGTTGTTGTTGCTATTCCAATTATCAAGACAAAGAGTGAGGGACTCACTGTGTGTCCTACAATAACTTTATTGTTAAGAAAGTAGGAGTTTTCATGTTGCTGTTCATCTGCCAGACCTGTGTCTCTTACAGTGTGAGCTCATGGCTCCTGTTTTGCAGGCATGGTTGTGGAGCTGTCTTGTCCACTGTTGCCAGTGTTTGATCCAGATTTGGAACGGTTCAGACAGCACCGAAAGATGGGTGAATGCTCTGAGACCTCAGCATCCAGGTCAAAGCTGGCAAACTGAGGGCTGAACCTCCCTTTCCAGTAGGAAAAAAACCAAAAAGGCATTTGGAGGAAAAAAAATCTGTTTCAAAAGAAAATTAAGTCTTCACTCCTCCTGTGAGTTAACAATTACCTAGGCAAAGAACACCTTTCCATGGTGAAAAAAATGACTCCCCATGGGTAATGAGTTCTGTCGTGCTTTTCCCCATTTGATGGCGAGGCACACAAGGCTGTGTTAGCTTTATGGTCCAGGGTTCCACCGTGGTCCAAGTGGGATTCGCATGCGAGTATTCAAGGAGGAACGTGTTCCACCTTCAGATATGGGTATTCCAGTTTGGAGCAATCCCTTGCTCTCAAATCTGGAGCTGTTTCACTTCTTCCTCTTGAAAGGCTTGTAGGCATTTTGGATGATGTCAGTCTTGGAGCACCTCTGATACTGAGTGGCAGTCAGCAGCGTGGAGAGGATGTGGAAGTGTGGGCTTTAGGTTTGCCGTGTGCTGCGGAGCAGCTCAGCCTGACCAGATCCTCTGCACTGAGATTTGTTGGCTTGCTGGGGTGTAAACTGCCCGGAATAAGTATGGATTCTAGGAGCTATTATTAGTTGAGAATAATAAGAAAAATCTCAGAGCAGATTGTTTCATTTGCATTTTTTCTGGGGGTGCTTCTGGTTAATGTATCCCACGTGCTCCCTTGTTGGGATCTGTCTTGTGTGCACGTACACGGAGGTTTAGTTCACAGCCTTCCTCCAGTCAGTAAGCTGGGCTCACACGTACAAACACAACACACTGGTCTTCGTTCAAATCATGATGAGAACAGAGACGTGGCTTCATTTGATGGTGATGAGGACACAGCCTTTGAAGCAGACGTTGTTTCTGATCTCTTTTCCTGAATTTGTATGTTGGGAAGAAGAGTAAAAAGAACAAGGACATGAAATTGTGGCAGTGCAGCAGAAACTGAACCATGAGAATGGTTTTGTCAGAATTCGGAGTAAGTGGTGTTTGAAAATACGGAAGAGTTTTCCAGCCTGGATTTGTAAAGGAGCATGCTTTGGGAAGGGGCCTTCTGAAAACCGGGTACGTTCAAGTCAGGCTTCTCGTACCACTCGTGACTTCACCTAGAGGTGCTTTGGAAGAAAGGAGTTGGTGTTAGCACCTCAGAGAGGTTTGAGTGTGTCTCCACTGGATGTCAGTAAAAGTCAAGGAACAGAAAACAAAATTAGGTATTGCAGATCTGTCGATGATGGGGTACTGGACACTTTGTCCTTCTCTTTTCAATGACAGACAAACCCTTTTCTTAGAAAATGTGAACCCTGAAAGCCATGCAACTGTGGGGTTCTTCACCTTAAAGGGTCAACGTTTGTTTAACGCTGAAATACAAACTCCTTCCAAAGAAGCCAGGAGAGGTGCCTAACCTGCTATTTATTGTTGCACTTGTTTGTACTTCAGCAAGGTTCTTGGCCTGGAGATGCTGAGAAATCTCAACACTGGCTTCCCTGCAAAGACATCATCAGGTATATCAGTGTGGTTAACAGACTTCTCCAAGAGAGCTCTAGGGGAGGTGAGAGAAATCTGGCACTGCATTTTGCACCGGCTTTGCCTCTTGGAGTGTATGGGGTCTTCCACTGCTGTTCACACGAGGGTTTCAGAGCCTCTGAGGATTGCTCTCACCTGCTGATGCTCCATTTTACGGGATTCATGATTTCCGAAAGCTCTCCTGTCTGAGGAGATGTGCTGCTGCTGCTTCTTGAGACCTGAGGGTTGCATTGGTAGGAGTTCATTTCGCCTCTAAGAGGAATATTCGCTTTCTGGATTCTTGGCTGAATCTCTGGCAGTGTGAAGTGTGGTGTGGGTGGCTGAATCAGTAGGTGCAGCAGTTCATAAATGGAGTGAAAGGACTTTTTGAAGGTCTTAAATTCAGCTCTTGATGAGGATGACAAACTCACAGGAGCTGATTAAATTGTTGGTGATTCATCTGATGACTTGAGGCTCTTTGTGTTTTACAGAAACTTTGCTAAGGAAACTTAGTGTCATAGAATTTCCTCGCTTGCTTTTTTTCTTTTAATTTCTAGTTGGAAAAAGATTCAAAACTTCTAAAAAAACCTCACCCTGTTGGAGATTAATCCAAAGTTCATTTTTAACGAGGCTAATGCTACCATATTTTGCATCTGTCTTTCAGTTCCTCCACTGATTTTCAGATAGTTTTCTGTTTGTTTTAGTCCCTCTTCCATGTAGATCACTGGATGGCTAGCAAGGATGGAGATGATAATTTAAAAAAAAAACAGAAAAGCAAAGCAAAGCCTGATGGCTAGGTAGAGAAAAGAGACCTTTAAGATCATGAAGTCCAACTGCCAACCCAGCGCTGCCAGGTCACCACTAAACCACGTCCCTCAGCACCTCCTCTGTAAGCCTTTTAAATACCCCCAAGGATGGTGAATCCACCACAGCCTTGGGCAGCCCGACCCGGTGCTTTCACAACCCTTCTGGTGAAGAGGTGTTTCCTGCTCTCCAATCTAAACCTCCCCCGGCTCACTTTAGGGCATTTCCTCTTCTATTACCTGTTGCAGAAGAATGCCTCCTTGCAGAGGAGGTTACAATCCTGCCCTTCCTCTCTTCCCAGGTGGAGTAGTCCCTGGCCAGTGGTAGCACAGACAGGTCGCTCCAGTCGCTCAAGGCTCGCAGTGGGGCTCGGCTATCCCGGGATGGAGTGGTGAAGGAAACACGTGGAGAAGGAAGGCCACTTGGCACACAGGAGAGAGGTGGCTGGGCAGGGAATCATCAGGAGCTGTAGGACAGAGATCTGTAGGAAATGCTCTGTATGAATTCTACTTGTAAAACTTCTTCTTGGGGTCACAGGTTGATAGAAAGATGGGGTAGGAGCTGCTGGAGGCTGTTGGGTCCATCTTTGGAAGTCAGGAGATAACAAAGAACAATGACTCCTGGTAGAGGTTTGACTATCCAGTGACCCCCGCAGGCGATCTACTCCGGTGGTTACTGGCCTCAGCTTTGGTGGGTTTCATATTATCACGACTAAATATTGCTTGCTAAAATTCAGGCTTGCTGCTGACTGCTTAGCCTGCCCCCGGGAATTCGGTGGTCTCTTCAAGTGTGCAGAGAGCTGGCTGTCCTCAGAAATGATCTGTGGTTATTTCAGGGAGAATTGGATCGGATTCTCCATTTCTGAAGAGTTTCTGATGAATGTACAGCACGGTAGTTGTGGAGAGACAGCAGCACCCTTCTCACCACCTGAAAAGCATTCACGATGCCATATGAAAATTTTAAAAACCCACGGCTGTTACTTTTTACAAGTCTTTTTTTTTGACTTAGGAGTATTAAAGTATTCTTGCTGACTTTCTCATAGAAAGTGTTTTTCTTTTGGAATTTGTGGGTAAAATCTTCGTCAAGAATGAAAATGTAACTTGCACAGAGCGAGCATATTAAAGTACAGTTAATATAACTGTGTGTTCAACTATGGTAGGGCAGAGGACTGGGTTTAATGTTTTTTCTTCTAGTCCAGAACATGGGTGCAGTTTGAATACTTGGTGTATACAGGACATAACGTATGGCCAGCTTAAGAGTTGCCTCTGAGTTCATCTGCAAGATGGAATTGTGGAAGGAGACTCTGGCTGTTTCATGCTGCCTCAGCATGTTTTCTCCATGGAGTTACACTCCTTTGCAGCCAGTAGTGTATTTCTGCTAGCTCACTCTGGAATAATGCAGCCCCCTCACTGCAAGCTGTGCGTGCTCCTCTGCTAGAGAGGGAAATGTGAAGTCCTGACCTGAAAACACTCCATAACCCTTTCCTCCAGCCTTGCCTTTTCTGGGGAAAGATGGAAAACCAGAGTAAATAAAAACCTAACTGGGTGCCAACCACGAGGCCTTTCTAACTCCAGCCAGCTTCATGAGCCGTGCGTCAGCCGGTTCGGTGCTGGAGTTTTCACTCAACTGCTGTGCTCACGAAGGCATTAGCTGTGTGAACTAGCAGAGTGATCATGATGTGCTCTTTGCAGCATGTCTGTGCTATCAGCTTGGCTGCCTACAAGGAAATGTTGATAGTCATAGGAGGCTGGCTGATGGGTGTTGGGCTCGGGGGTCTGATAAACACGCCTGGAATCAGCGCTCGCTGTTACTTGGTTTTGTGGCGTTGATGCGCTGCCAAATGGCTTCATTAGGAGTGCACACCAAGAAAAGGGAGAATCCTGGTGGTGGAGGGTTTTAATTTAAGATGCAAACAGCAGGAAGAGGCAAGAAACACAATGAGGTTTGCTGTGGGAGACTGAGTCATGGAGCATGCTGTGGTTTTTGGAGGCTGCGTTCGTTTCGCTAGGGCTGGTTGTAATGCACCCAGTCCTGGCTGACACGCACGGCTGTACAGTCTGGAGTGTGTTAAACACTTCTGAAGGTGTTTAGGAAAGGGCAAGCTGAGTTTAGTTGTCAGTGCAGAGTTACCTGTGTGAGTGAGTTATTGTACAGCCTTGCAGTAAGGGGATTGGTTATTTTAAATACAACAGAAAAATATTGTCACGCTTGCACTTGACTGCTTTAAATGTTTCTTGTGTGTATCAAGTGTTCAAGCATAACCAAAGGGTTACAAGATACTTAAACAGAGATGGCTGGCACAAAATCTCATTGGACTTTTATCGAATCTTCTAGTTTGCTCCAACCCAAACTATTCACCCCTTAATTAAAAAAGCTGAAACAGTCATTCACAGATAAAACCTGAGATTGGTAATTTTGATAGCTAATGTTGGGTCGCTGGTCATTTGTTGAACCTGCTGCCTTTCTGAAGAGGCAAGTGTTCTCTGTGGTGCCCATGTAGCAGGGCTAAATGCAGGTGCAGCCCTTGTTTTCTGCAATGGAAACATCCTCCTCCTAGCAGTGAGTGTGACTGTGTCTGGTGACTGCATTCTGGCAGCACCTTGTGGGTGTGTCAGGCACTTCTCTGTTATGTGCCCTGTACACGTGTAACAAAAAAGATGCTCCTTACTCCTTTTGCTTAGGATTTAAGATTTCAGAGCTTGAAAAGCAAGATTTTTTTGAGTAGCTCTGAGTGGTGTTTTTTTCTCTCAGCACCACCACTGCCATAAACCCTGAAAGCATGTCAGCAGTGTCATCTTTGGATTCAATGGGAGGAGAATATAATGGAGATATTATTGTTAAGGATGAATACCCTGGTAATTGATTGGAGATGGCATTCATATCTGGAGAGTCTTTTGTTTGGATGCTGTTTTGGAATGCTGAGATTTTGAGCTTATAATGGAAATAAGATAGATAAAGTACAAGCAAGCTATGATGGACGGAGAATGAAGGGCATCATTATGAAAAGAGCAGGAAGAAAGGAGAGTTTGGAGGCTTTTGTTTGTTGTGGGAGCCTTAATGAGAGAACATGGTTAACAGATGCAAGGCCTCAAACTCTACGGTCACAGGCACCAGTACAAAACCCTGCAATAAATAAATCTTGCTGAGTAGAGAAGTAGGAGCTTGGAAAGCTTCGAAGATGGGCAATACGGGTTGGCAGCAGGCATTTGCCATCTACAGCAGCAGAACTGGGGGGCTGGGAAAGAAGCTGCCACACAGTGAGCGGGCTCACTCACTGCAGAGGAAAACTGATCTTTTTTTCTCTATTTCTTCCACTTTGGGGTGTGGGAATTTCACAACATGAGAGTTTTCAGGAACTAAGAGCAACTCTTTCAGTCTGCACCCAAAAGAAGTGAAGAACAGCAATGCACTGGGTGACTCAGAGAGACGAGTGACTCTAAATCCAGCGACTGATTGGATGGAATGCTTTCTTGAGTCCTAGACATCTGTATCAGGCTTGTGAGCCTGTTTCGGTGCTCGCTCTTCCAAATATCTGGTAGCTGAATATTTTCCAATCCATATTTGGAAATAGTGGATTCATTCATAAGGATGATATTTGTGCTGTTTAGGAAATGCAGGAGTTTGCTCACACAGGTTTAGTTCAAGTGATGGTGTAAAACTGGTATTAGTTTCTAAGAGAGTATCAGGTCGTTTTCTGAGCACTCTCTAGGAAGGGACAAGTGATGTGAGCTACCTATGAGTAGCTCACGTGAAGCACAGAAAATGTGTTCTTACATTTGAAAATGTTGATATTTGGTTAGCTATTCCTTGACTTGGAACTTAAAATATTGCCAAGTGATACTTCCTTTTAACGGTGAGATGGGGTCTCGCGCATCACCCGAGTTGGAATTCTTCCCAGGCAAACCTCTGAACAAGAAACTGGCCACCATCTGGTCTGCTCTGTGCTTACTTACAAACTTGTGTTCTCGTGAGGTTAAGAGCGACTCGGAGTGTGCAGCTGGAATCAGGATATACTTCAGCAGAGCTGCCAAAGGAGCATCAACTCTGAGTGACTGGAACAGGAGTGTTAAGTGTGATGCTGTAGTTCTCTGACAACATCCGTGTGGGGCTTTAGGATGGAGCTATGGAACAGACCTGAAGAAAGCCATATTCTTGCTTTTTGGGGTGCTGCAGATTGTGTGTGCACTTTAGAGTCAGGTGTCTTCACAGCTACCCCTGGGGAGAGGTTTCTCTGCCAGGTGATGATGAAATCCTGCAGTCAATCATCTGCCTGAAAAGCCTGTACTTTTTAAAAGCATTGAAATTACTTTTCTTTCTTAATTCTTTTGGAAGAAGTTATCCGTGATCTCTTCCTGAGATTAAAAATGCAATAACAAAACCCAGTAGCCTCCAAAATAAAAATGTTAAGTAAAGTCCACAGAGCTGGAGAGAATGACTT
This sequence comes from Chloroceryle aenea, assembly GCA_013399075.1. NCBI lineage: Eukaryota > Metazoa > Chordata > Aves > Coraciiformes > Cerylidae > Chloroceryle > Chloroceryle aenea. The sequence goes on from VWZY01006388.1 coordinate 98,015, forward strand.
CCCAGAGCAGAAATGAGGGTGGGAAACCCAGTTCCCATCCAGGGTAAGTGAGGAAGCTTATGGCAGAGCTGAGAGTACAGGTGTCCCTGCCACAACCATGGGCACAGCCTCCCTTTGTTTAGTTGGGGATTTTCAGGTTTTGTCCTCCCCTCCTGTTGCATTTATTTATTTTTTTTGTCCTGGTATCTTCCTGGACTGGCCATGCCACAAAAATACTGAAGAAAACCAGCTTTTATTTCTGTTTTCTTGATGACCTTTTAAGAAGTTTATCAACAGTAGGAATTGAGCTTGTTGCCACAATAATCCACTATCGAATTAATAAACCCCAGGCTGTTGCTAAGGGAAGGCCGTGCATAGTTGTGGTGTAACTCTGGCTGCAGCAGCCCCTCTCCTAACAGGAGGGAGGCCCTGGGGTCAGGGGGATGTTCCTTTGCAGGAAGGGCTGCTTAAATCTGAGTTCAGCTCAGCACTGTTGATTTAAAGAACCTTTCTTTGTTATGGCAACAGAAGGGAACTATCACATGTCTTTTGAAATCCCTAATCTTGCTTCCCTCATTGACCTTGTTCCTGATGAACAGGATTAAATATCCTTGTGGGAAATTTGCTGTAGTGAGTGTGATAGGAGCATGTGAAGATGCATATAGCTGCAGAAGGGAAGAGTGATAAACTACTTGTAATACAGAGTGAATCCCCCTCACCCTTTCCCTTCAAAATTCACCATTTCAGAGGAATGGTCCCAGATACAACAGCTCTGATACTGTGAGAGCCGAGTCCTCATCCTGGGCTGCTTTGGAGCCTTACCTCAACAGAAAAAAATCTTCCATAGCTAAAAAGCTTTAAATCAGCAGCTGCTACGTTGCCACTCTTCATGATGGCTGAAGTCACAACCAGTTCAACTCATCCCTCTCATACCCAGAAGGTCTTTGACCCTTTTTGAGCTGGAGGCAGCTGGTCTGGATGAAAGGGACAAGATAACTGGCCGTGCCAGCCGGGCACTGTCAGGACAATGGCCAGGGAATCAGTTTGGGTGCCTGTACTTTTCCTCAGCATTGTGGTGTGCCTCTTGGCTGCAGCTGGGCCATCAGCCCATTGTGTGTTGAACAATCGCGGAGCAAAATGGGATTTAAAAACACAATATGGATTGTCAGCCCAAGGTTACTGCACAATCAGAGCGAATAGCTAACTCATAATGTAAATATTTTTACTTCAGGTGTTTATAGAAGTAATATAGAGAACAGGATATCTCAGGAGTGTTTAATGAGAGAATGAGGAATGGTTCCCTTGAAGGTCTCTGGGTCTGATCTCCCTTAAGGTAGCAGCTCCTGCAAAACATGAATATTGAGCAGAAGAAAGACATTATTTATTTGGTTTCTGGCTCTCATCACAAAATAACAATCACAGAGAAGTGCTAGCTACCATCCTTCTTAGAGAGACCAACAATTACATTGCCATAGAGATTTATCCTCTCGAGCTGCTGTTTTCCTGAGTCAGGGTTAACACTCTTTGGCTGGGCTGCCTGTACTGCCAGTGCTTGTATCTCCCTTCCCTTCGCAAAGAGCTTTAGACGCCGGAAAGGTCGATCTGCAAATCTGGAGGTCAAACAAAACCTGGAGACCAAATATCACTGGCAGTTGGTTCCATTTATGGTAATAGATGGGTACTAGTGCTGCAGTCTTCATCGTGCTCGGTCCCAGCCTGAGAAACATACAGGTAGGAAAGGTGAAACACATCCTACTTCAGGGGCAGGTGACCTACAGAAAGTGGATTTGTGTAAAAGAGGGTTATGAAATTGCTTGCATAAGCAAGGCTTGATTAGTGGTAGTGTTTTGTCTTGTTTTTTTTGGTTACTGTCGAGATTTGAGTTTTCTCATTAGGCGGGGGTGAGTCACTGCTGGTGAGGTTGCAGGAAGGGGTGTGTGTTGAAGAGGTGAGTGTAAAAGACAAAAGATAAGCTGCATGCGTTCCGGGTTCAGGGAGTACGTTTTGGAAGATTTTGGCTCCACGAATAACAAAGTGAATGCAGTCACAACACTGTGATCCTGCAGACAAATGGAGCTTTATTCTTTTGTGTATGCTATCCATCCGCAGTCCTCACAGACACTATTGGTAAATATTTCATGCAGACATTATTTTGTTTTGAGAGTTTTGTTGTGTTGTGTTTGCGTTTTTGTTTGGTTTTGTGCTGTGGGTGGCTGACAGCATGGGGCACAGCTGGAAAAGGCACGCTCTGCAGGCTCTTTCACTCTCTTCCCTGAGCTCTGCAGGTCGAAGGCAGATGATGGCTTCCTGTGCTCCTTGGATGGCTCCTCCATCCCCCGTGCAGGTGCCGGCTGCCACGGCAGAAGGGAGGCTCTTCCTTCACATCTCCCTGCTTTTTCTTCTTGATCCCCGAGCGGGAGCCATGGCTTCCAGTGCATGTGGTACACCCATGACCTGGCATCTGAGTAGCTCTTCTTCATCCGTACGCGTGTGTGCAGGGCTTGTTTCTCCCTCCTGCTCACGGCCCTATTGATGATAACAATCTGGCCTTTAGACTGTTTTCCACTTGGCAAAATCAACCATTGTTTAGATTAATGCTGACCTTGTAGCTTGTGATGAACCCAAGACCTACGCAAACAGAAAGTGAATGGCCACAGTTGAAAAGTATCTTATCAGATATTTGAAAGAATAATAAACAAGAGGAAGTGGATAGAAGAATGCTTTTCAGTGAGACCACATTATAATAGAGCTTCATGGCCCAGCTTCTGTGATGATAGGTAGCTCCAGGGAGAGGTTGCAGTGAAGCAATGCAGTTACACTCTGAGTAAGTCACAGGAATCCCTTCTGTCACCTGGACTGTACGGACAGAAGGATGTCCACATCATCGTCCTGGAGCTGCTCTCTAGCATCACTTCAGAGCCTACTCTGGGCAGTCTGCGTGCTGAGTTGCACTTGTATTATTAGGTGTTTGTCAAATACATCAATGTACTTTTACCTCAGTGTACAGCATGTTAGCTGAGTATTCCTGGGCTTTTCAGTGCTTGGCTTGGGAATAATTTACAATCTCCCTGTAATTTCAAGGAGAGTGCCTAAGGAAAATGGGCTTTCAGAGTCACATTGTCCCTCATTGTCTAAGTCCTCTATTGCTTTTCAGTCCAGGAGCCACATTCAAGCAATTTGGCAGCCAGACCTTCCTGAAGGCTCTTCAGGTAGCAGGTAGTGACCCTGTAATACCTAGCAGTGGGGAACACAGGGAGGGTTTAGCCCTTGCCTCTGCTGGCCCTTCCCTGCCAGAGCTGGTCCAACGTGTGTTTGAGATCCGGGAGGTGGTTGTGCGTTTCGTTCTGAACTGTGGTGACGTGGCTGGTCAGTCAGCCAGAGACAGGGGAGAGACATGGTACAGAGTGCATCCAGGATGGGAAAGGATGTGGAGTGCAGCCTATGAGGTCAGGGCTGAGCCAGAGCTGGAGGTGACTGCGGACAGGGCTTGTGCAGTACAGAGGAGCACCGCAGGAGTAAGGGTTGTACAGGTGAGTGGTAGGAACACAGGCTGCACATCCCCAAATAGGGTATTGCTGCTCACTGCAGAGTGACCTAGGGCTGTGGTGTGGGGTTTTTGTTTACTTAAAACCATACATATATTCACTGCAGATGGGAATATGCTTCATACATGTCAGTAACTCTTCCATTCTCCCTTGTTCTTGTCCTGAAGTATCAGGTGACAGCCGAGTTGCATAGTGACTAGTGAACCTCTGTGTCCTACGAGGTGGATGGAGGAAGAGACCTGGGCTAAGCAGCCTTCCTGCTGACAAGCACACTCTCTTCTTTTAGGGTCCTGGGCTCTTTTTTGGGAGGGACCTGCAAGGATGAGTAGTCCGACAGATTGTGTGTGTAATCTTGCATAAACCCCACTGGCAATGAGTTAGTTGTTGAAAGAATTACAGTACTTGTCCTGAGGGCTGTGAGTGACAAGCAAGAATAAATGGCAGTGGCAGCTTAGTACAGATGGAGAAGGTGAGGATAACCAAACATGCTCTTAAGAACAGATCTGTGTTCAAACCCGACACTGCTAAAGCTCAGGGTGCTAAAGTTCCCTTTTACACAGCACAAGTTAGGAGCTGAACATCATCTAACAACTTGGCCTGGATTTGATCAATTGCTCAAGTATTTCGATGCTGAAATTGAGCTGTGATTCACATTCGGGATGTATTATGCCATCTTTCCTCCAGAGATGGGGGAAGCAGTCATCGGGGCAGGGGCATCTTATTGTATTTTATCTTTTAAAATCTCCTGGGTTTCCCTGGGAGAAGATGGGTGGTTTCTCTAGGAGCTGTTGCCACGGTGGGGAGTTACCTCCTCTGCTGCAGGGAGGGTCTCTGCTGTGCAGTCCTGTTAGCACCATTTCTTACTGCCGTGGGGCTTCTCCCAGCAGCCTGTGGAGAGCTGGCCCTTCTGAGAGTGCTCTGAGCAGTGCTTGGTGACCAAACACTTCCTGTTTGCTTTGAAATTGATGGTTACAGGTGTTTGCAGAGTGACCATGCCCTGAAGATGTGGGGTAGGGTTTGGAATGTCACTTTTGGCCTGGGGAGAGGTCTTCCCGAGGCATGTGCCGAAAGCCTCAGCTGATGTCAGTGCACCTGGGCTGCCACCAGCTGCATTCCGCAGGGAAGGAAGCGGTGGCAGCTCTGCTGTCCTCCCTCTGTGGCCTCCTCTGGGCTGCTTCTGGTTGTAAATGGTTGAAACTGCAAAAGCCATCCGAGGCCTAGCATTGATCTAAATGATTTAAACACATCTAAAGCCTTAAGGCCAAACCCAGCTCCAGCTATGCCTGTGAGTAGTTCTGCTGACGTCAGCGGGCTGGTTCTCTCACTTAAGCGTACGAGATTTGACAGCTAGGTTGGAGGTTATCAGGATTTTAAACCATTCAGGGAAAAATAAAACAGAAGCCAAACAGGAGGTCTTAATGTCTCCTAAACTGAAGCAGTCTGGGGGGACAGTGAGAAGCATCTGGAAATGTAAGCAGAGCAATGTTTCTGCTCTCTCAACTTTTATTTTAGTGGAATAATTGAAGAGCTGCACAGGAGCAGCTTGGTGTGGAAGCTCTCACGTGCCCTAGAGCCACCCAGGCTTCTGGCTGCTTTTTCTCGAGTGGGGTTTGTCAGGGTTTCAGATGCTCAGCTTGCCACTTGCAGCAATCAAGCAAACAAAAGGTCTGGGAAATGCAATGAAAGGGAAACAATGACACGAGATTACGCTGCTATTACAAACTGAAGCTAAAAATGAATCTGGTTTAGCTCTCAAATCCTGCAGCCCTTGACTTCCTAAACTCTGAAGAAAGCCTCAGGTGCCCAGATACTTTTCTCAGTTGTCCAGCTTTGTCAGTTGACCTGGAAAAGTATTGCTGCTTCCTCCAGAATTCGCCCTGCTCTGCTGCTACACCGTTAGGCTGTAATTCTGTCACTGCTTTAAACTCACTGCTCACTGATTTAAACTCAGAAGCGCTGGTTGCGATCTGCTGTGCAGAGTTTTGACACCGTGCACGTCAGAGGGAGCATTTCTAAGCTAATCTCTGGCAGTTCTCTGCTGCGTGAGGCTGAGCTTTACAAAGCCAGGGCTGCGGTGCTGTAAAGCAGAGCGACTTTGGGCTGGTGCAGTACCTGAGTAATCCCCAGAGCACTTTGCAGAGTGGTGAAGTACATGTGAATGCAGCGTGTGCGTGGGCAGGAGATAACGAGGAGCTGAGGAGCAGAGCGGCTTTGCTGGGGAGGAGGAGGTGGAGTGCAGTGGGAGTGGGGCTCCCAGCCCCAGTGCTGAGCCTGTGCAGCATCTTCAGCCCTTGCGTGGACGGAGAAGGCTCCAGTGGCAGCCGGTGCAGGCTGTGGGGGAGGCAGGGGGGCTGCACGCAGGGCAGGAGTGTGTGTGACAGGGCCAGCCTGGTTTTGTGCCGGGCTGTGTTTTATTTCCCGTCGTGTCTCTGCCCTACCAGTTCGCAAGACATGACTGGCAGCTTTGCCTTGTAATTTATTTGATCATGGTAATTTTTTCGACAGGCTTCCTTGTGATTTTTTAATATATCAAATAGAGCTTAATAATAGCCTGCTATTAAGTCCTTTTATTTCTCCCTTGGGATTTACTTATGACTGTTGCCTCTCTTACCCATTTGAGGCTCTGAATCTCTTTTCCAACTGTGAAGAACTCAGCAGTGTGAGTGCATGCACAATATGTAAAAACATGCAACAGAATTGTTGTTGTTACGCTTGGCAATTCATAAATGTCATCACTGAGGGTAATGGAAGGATAAACCAAGGCTTGCTTTATTTCCAGGGGTATTCCAATCAAACTCAGTGGGACAGGCTGTCACCAGGATGCTTTCCAGAAAGATTTTGTGTTTTCTTTTAATTCTGATTTTATTTCCACTCCTCATTTGATGATGAATTTTATCATTGGCTTCAGGATCGAGCGACCTCTCTGCAGAAGAACCTTGGTAAGACCAAAACTGGAACAAATAAAATAAATTCTGCAGTATAGCTAATAGCTTTGAAATATCAAAGACAAAAAAAGGAACAGGACTATGTACATTTAGTCACATTAGGGTCAGTGCATCTAAATGGCATCTAATTTTAGACAGTTCTGTTCTGTGAGGGAGGAAGCCAGAATTCCCCTGTTTTCCTTATTCCCCTGGTACTGTTGAGGCCGTGTCTGTCACTACCTGTTTCCAATTTCCAGATGTTAGGCCACCTGTTTTTTCCATTCTTTGCTTTCATCGGTATATCCAGGAAACTCAAAGTCCCTGTCTTCTCAGTCTCTTCATCTGCGATGTTCAAACGGAGGCAGTATAAAGCCTGATCAGACTGGTCAGTATTCAAGTGCACAGAGTCACTCATACCTCTCCTTATCTCTTACCAGCTGCTTGCTACCACTTTGGGGGTTTTTAGCCCCAATGTGATAATTCAGATTTCTCCTCCTTCCTTCCAGCTCAGGTTTTTCTGTGTGTTCCAGGCAGGAAAGAAAGATGCCAGATGTGGGGCTGGCTACGTTTTGTTGATTTGAAGTCAGTCAGACTGGCCTGTGCCAAGCCCTGATAGCACCTGCAGCAGTGGGAGGGGAACCTGGCACTAAAGCCGTGCATGCCAGCGTGGACTTGGGCTGGCAGTCGTGGTGCAATTCTGCACGGAGGGGGTTACAGCAGCGACAGGGTGGCTGGCAGGAGGAGGTGTATCCGTCCATCCTGCTGCCTGTACGTCAGGTGGATAAGGGAAGGGGTACCCAAGAGCACCAGCCTGTGTCCACAGTGGGGGAGATTGTCTGAGCTGCTTTGCTAATGGACTGACAGCCGTTCGCAGGGCAATCTGTCCTTCCTTGGGAGAAAGCTGGCGCCTGTGGAGGTGCTCAGGCTCTCCAAAGCCAGCTGATCAGAAGCAGATGATCCTGTGCTTTAATCTACCACTCGAACATACCTGGATTGAACAGACTTCCTGATTTAAAAGATTATTTTTAATAAGTGGGTAATGTTTTCCAGAATATTGGACAGGCCAGGATTATTCCTTTGTCTGCATCGTGAAATTTCTTCAGTCTTTCTACATTTTATCCTTAGTCTATTTCCTCCCTCTGTGCCATGGCATTTGTTTTGACCATGGGGAGGAATCACTGTCGTTGGAGGACGTTGGGGGGTGACTGTGGTGAGGTCACACAGAACAGCTGCATGGCACTGAAGGCTAGACCAGAACTTCCATGGCTGCAGAACAGCATGGCTCTGGAAAGCAGCTCGCAGGGCAGGGGAAAACTTCTCACATTTCTTTAAGACAGAAAAAAAAATCTTTCAAGAAAGAGGATTATGTCAAGAGCTAACATTCCTGCTATATAAACAGACTTCAGAAAGGGCACTGTTAATGGTAGATGGAGTAGAAGGCATGGAACAGGCACAGAAGTGTCCCTGAGCAGGTGCTCAGAGTTAGAGGGACAGTGCCGTAGCTGACGTTCAGAATGGGGCAGTGCTTGGCAAATCATGTGGAAATTATTTCGGTGTGCACAAAGGAAGCGATCATTTGGAGGATCACAGCAGTCTGCATCTTTCTTCAAGCTCTAGAAGTGCTTAATTTGATCTCATTATCCCCTTACCCAAGAAACAGTAATTTAGATAACATGCAAATAGTGTTTTAAGTCAGGCAGTGTTTTACACTTCCCTGAATTTCCTCAATGATTTTCTGAAACCAAACCTGCAGAAGGCTCCAAAGACAGTAAAATCCAGGTTAATTGTGAACCGGGAAGCTACGACTGTTTTGGACCCCTTAGCAACATTTTTCCAGGGCATTGGTGAAGTGATTGATGATGCAAAAGCATGGAAGTTAACAAAAAGGGACACGAGAATTTTGTAACCAGTAGAACTCTTGAGTAAAGAGAAGAAGCTGTGCTCCTCTAGTGAAAAGGTGGGGACAGAAACTTCAGTCCCCTCCTACACGTCATGCCCTCTTCTGTTCCTCAGTGCAATGAAGACAGGAGGAGGAGAGGGATCACAAGTTATAAGTAATTGTGGCACTAAGGATGAAAATAAGTGAATGGAAGTCTGCAAGTTCTTCTCAACTTTCTGAATTTCTGAGTACGAATAGAGAGAATGGAACAACTGTTGTGCACCCTTTTTCTTTCCCCTAGTTTATCCTTCCCGATGGATTTTTGTGTCTGAAGAGCTTGCTTGTTGCAGAAACCAGGGAACTGAATCATTACAGGCATCCCACAGGTCTGGTGACTTCATTTCCTGGGTTATATAAAATCCAAACTTCCTAACAAATGGTTTGCAGGAAGTGTTTTCCACATTGCTATAGAACAATTCATGTGCACAGAAACCTGACCAGGTTGAAAAAACAATTACGTGAAGCACTGACGTTAATTTGGAAAGACCTTTAAACACGATGGTGGGGGTGCCAGCCAACGAGCAGCCCACCTACCTGCCTGGGTTCCTGAGCAGAAATACTCAGATGCTAAGGCTAGATTTGCTGTGAAGACTGGAGACCTGCATGGAAAAAAGCAATTAAGGCATTATGCCTGGTTTGGTTTGTTAGCATCCTCTCTAAGTCCGAAACAGATAGTGCTTTGGCTGCTGCTTTACATGCAGCAATGGAAAGTTGCTCTCTGAGTTAGGACTGCTGCAGGAGTTCTGGTTTGCAGAAGGAGGGTGCCCACTTCTGGGGTATTCCCTGTGCTGTTTTATCCTTAGGTTCTTGAATCGGAGCCCTTAGTGGTGCACAGGGCTTGGTAGCACTCAGCCACTCAGGGGCTGGTGTCAAAGGGTTACATTTCCCAAGTGAGCCACTTCAGTGCTGCACTTACTCCACAGGTTTTCTCCTGGGGAAATTCCCTGTTAGGCCTGCTTGTCAAAAGGTTAGTTGTTTTCAAGTTTGCTATTTTGCTTTTAGATGATAATGATCAGACTTCTTGCTATGGAACTGCATCCTTCTTCGGTGTTCGTAAAACCCTTGCCTCGAGTATTGAGCTTATTTCTTCTTTCTTTCCTAATTTCTGTGACACATTTGGCTATTGAAGGGTCTCCGATGATAGAATTCTGCCCGTAATGCTGCAGTCTTTGCATGCTTCCCATTTGCATGGAATGAGGTGTCTTTTTCACTCAGTTTTTCTCAGCTATGAAGGGATTGTGATACTAAATTACAGCTGCAAAATATTGAGACCTCTGGTCAGTAGCTCTTGTATGCTGTTAAATATCATGCTACACTTAATTCTGTGTTAAGACTCAGAAATAGAAAGAGTGGTTTTAAGAGGTGGGGAACAAATGCAACTGAACTGAAAGCTAAGCCAGTAAACACCTAGGAAATCAAGCTGCTTACGTTTAGGTGGCTAACTCTATTGACTGCAGGAGTCTGGAGCTCTGGAAAGAGCATGAATTATTACTACATGCTTCGAGCTGTCACTTTAAACTTGGATGTACCCAAATATAGAAGCAGGTGCCTAAGCTTTTACGTCTGAATTTGGAGAGATCTTGACATTTAGAAAATGCTGAGCTCTCATCTTCACCAACTTTGGCATATCCAAAGCATCTCAGATGGGGCATCTAAAATTACCAAATACTTGGAAGCTTTTGGCTGTAGAATTTAGACTGCTACTCCTTTTCTGTCCACCGAGGTGCAGCCACTTAGGGCACAGGAAAGGTACTGATAGAGATGTCTTCTTCAAGGAAGGGGTTGTCAGAATTCACGTTGGTTTCTAAACCAGCATAATCAGAATTTTTGCTGAAAGAAGGCGTGCTCGTAACGTGTGTTTGATGTTAGAGGATGGAAGTGCCCTTTTGCAGTCTGACTCAGTGTTATTTGCACTGCAGGCTCTGCCTGTGCGTGAGGACATCCGTGTAGAGCCAGCTCTTGATGCATCAGTAAGAATGACATGTATTCGATGCCTCATTTCTTACATGAATCAATCTTTAGTGCTATTAAACTGCTTCTGTGTATTCTTTTAAGAGTGCTTGAAACCTGTGAGATTTCATTCTCCTTGCTCCCCAAGCCTGCCTGTTTTCATCTTAAACCAAACAGCTTCCCTCCCCATCTCATCCCCCATCAGTCCTGAAGAACAACCTGTCAGCTCGAGCAGTGCTGTAAACATGGGGACAGTAAATGGCACTTTTCCTATAACCTTATCTTCGGGAAGGAAGATTTGAATGAAGAGGTGATAAGCAGAAGCAGCTGGAGAATACAGCTGTAAAGAAATTAATGGGAAAAGAGAGCATTTACACTTCTATTAAGATAACAAAACCAAAATCTCAGCGTGTCTGTGTAGGAATGTAATGGAGGCAAAGCTGATTTCTTACAATGTGGTAGTACTCCCAGGAAGAGTGTTTTCATTTTCGTTTGATCTGCCACATGGCTTTGGAACCATCTTTCTGGAGTGCAGATGACAAGTTGCCATCATTATAGTGGATCTGCAAAAGGTGGATGTGGTTCTTTGGACTCACTGGGATTTGTGTGCCCAGGGGCCTGGACAGTCCTTAGGTGTCTGTAAATCTGCGGCTAGATTTACATATGGACTGTGTAGAGTCTGTGGCTGTGAAGTGAATCACCATCTACCTGTTCGTGGCTGCATTCATATTTATTTTGCAGGTAGTTCCTGGAAGCTCTCTTTGCTGGGAGGCCCCTGGTTACTGGACAGCTTTCTCTTTTCCTCAGATCACTCTTATGGCTCGGTGGAAAGACCTGGCTATTGGGAACTGAGAGGTTCTGGCTGAAGTACAGGGATGGGGTGGGTAGGAAATAATGGTTTGTGTGGGCAAACGAATGCCAACAGTATTGTTCCAGCACAAAGTCCATCCTCATTGTCTTTACTCAGCTGCAGAAGTCTCAGCCATCAGCATCAGTGATGGCAAAGGCCATCATCTTTTGGCAGCTCTGTGGCACAGTGATGCTCTCACTGGCTGTGCCGTAGGGAGCAGGGAAAAGGTCCTGTCTGGCCCTGAGCAGCTGCTGAGTCAGCAGAGTGCTGGGAGGGAAATCTCCCCATCAGGAAGTCCTCTGTAAAATTTAAGAAATCACATCATTGACTTGGGGAGCTTTGGTGCAGAAATGCTAGACATCATGGCTTACAGCTCTCTTGTTCTATAGCTACTAATGTAAATGCTACATGCTTCAGTCTGTCTGTCTGGGCATGTTTTACTGAAATTATCTGTTATAAAGAAATAAACATGGGAAAAAAATGTAGTAGAACTGAATATTTTTCTCTATATACTGGAATTATTTAATCCAAAAATTATAAAAACTCTTATTCCTGAGTCTGAAAACAAGGACTGTGAGTCATGGCATTCAATCTCCTGTTAAAGAGAATCTCTCAGGATGGAAAATGCCAGTCTGCACTCTGAGATACATGTCTTTTTTTTTTTTTAGCAGACTTTCATGAAGTGGCAAGTGTTCTGGTGGTGCTGGTATTGCATATACCCCCTGCACGGCCCGTTCCCTTCTTTGATGTCAACACAGCTTCTGAAGGAGCTGGGGCTTCTCTGTTCTGTTAATTTTTTTGTGTGACTTAAAGAAATGACTTCTGTCCTTTATTTCTGCACAATTAGTGTAAGACACAGAGGCAGAAGTGGCTGCACGCTGCTGAGAGCACCCCTGGGTAGATCCTCCAGCGGGTTTCTGTGGGCTCCCCAACCATCCCCGCAGTGCTTTTGGAAAGAAGCAGACCTGCTTTGGCCAGCATGGTTTGTGTGTGATGGTGTTGTAGATAAAGAAAAGACAAAGACGTTTGGTTTGCAAGTGCTGCCGAACTTTGCAAAAATATCATAGTTAAAATGTGAGTTGGGTGAGATGAAGTAAATGATTCAAAATGAAGAGAACCTTTTTTGATAGTCTAAGTGAAAATAACTATGGGCAGATGTTGGGAGGTGAACAAAAGCAGGCAGTGAAGGGTACGCTGGGGGAAAAGTGTCGTTCTTTACCAAGGACTCATCCCCTGGAAATACAAGCTGTCCTCCCAAGGCCTCCAGTGCTCTGGCCTTTGTGGAGTGGTGACGGCCGGAGAGTCCCGGGAGCGTCCTGGGATTCCCCTCCACGTGCTGTGAAGCTGTCCCTTTTTATCAGCATCACTGTTGCTTCCTGTTTATGGGAATCTGTGGTGGGAATGAGATTGTTTTGGGTTATGGTTACAATGAAGTCAAAGGAGAAGTCCAGAGCCAAGCCCTTGCCTGTCCTGGCCCTGTCAGCACTCCGGCCGTGCTGCTGTAACCGTCTCGTTCACCTTTCCTCGGGTGCTGCCTTCTGCCAGGAGCTGGATTTCTGTCCCATCAAACACCGCGAGCCTTGGTAGGGCCAACTCCTCCGTGTTATGCTACCCACCTTGTGGATTTTTTCTCATGGGTGAGCCACAGCTGATGAGAGCAGTTTTATTTTGTCTGTGTGAAATCAGCCCGGGTGTTTCCTCTGACACAGGGAGGCTGAGCAGCCCGGTTGGTCCCCACAGGAGACCTCCGCTGGCCTGGGGTCTTTCCTTGGTGCTTCCCCACACACCTTTGTCCCTCCCCGCAGGGCTTGCACAGTCTTTCTGTCTCCATCTGTTAGCACTGGCCTTAGTTTTGCTCAGAGAAAGCTTCATCTTCCTTTGATCCTTACTGCTTTTGGTCCTGTTGGACTGTTTTGTGTTACCAACAGGATAAATGAGTTCCTGCTCCCCGTGGGCTGTCCCCTCAGTGTTGGGTGGCAGCGTGCGCTTTCCTCTTCCCAGTTCCTGTTTTAAAGGGTGAGGAATCACTGACCGAAATGCTTGCTCTGGAGAGAAAAGTAGGTCACCTGCTGAGGGGTTGCATCTGCTTCTGAGGAATGCCATGTGGCTAGCAAAGATTTTTCTCTTCATCCCCTGAAATGTCCTCATCTCTCCTCTCTTCATTTTAGGTGCAGGAATGGCATTAAGCAATAAAATAGATCCCTTGTTATCATTAAGAGCATTGCTTCCTGGCCTCTTTTATAAATCAGTAGCAGAGAGTAATGGTGCAGAAGGCTCTCTCTGAGGTCTTAATTAATCCAAGCAGAGATATGTGTCTGTGGTGTGAGTTAGGATTAGAAATTAGCTCTAAAAACAAAACAGCCTATGCAAAATTGATGTACACTGTTCTAGAAAACAATTCAGTGGATGAGTTCTCATTTGTAATGTGACATTCCTTGAAATAATTGGCCAGCACACTCTTTGTCAGAGGATGTAGTGAAGACTGAATGAATAATTTTATCACTTAAAGTGAATTTATCGTGGTGGGGAGAGGCTGACTAGACTGGTCCTTTACTGAGCCAGAGCCTAGCACATTACTGTGGTCTCATAAAAAGATGCTCTTTTTACTTTTTGAGCTATGCCTTGAAAGGAGAGGCCTCTGGTCAGGTTGGGAGGTTCAGTCATGCTCTGGAAGGAGGGAGGGCACCCAGGGAAAAAAGTGGAAGAGCATCTTTGGGCATCAGAGAAGAGGGAGGGGTGGGGGAAATGACGGGCTTCCGTGTCAGAGTCAACTTCTTCCCTACGCGTGCCTGTGGGACTGAGTGTAGATGGGAGGCAGACTGCCTGGCTTGCTCCTGGAAAACTTCCACGTTTTCAGCAGAATGAAAAGAACATCAGTTTTATTACCATTAAACAGCAGTTCCACACTTGAGTGTCTGCAAGTGAGTATTACAGTGCTGCTCAGCAGAAGGTTAGCGGAAAGGCAGCGGGTTATGCGCAGTCTGATGCCTGGGGTCCTGGTTCCACACTTTGTCTGTGTGATCTCACACCGAGCACAAGGGATTAGGAGGCTCCTATGGCCCATAGTGGGATAGAGGAGGCTTTTACAGGGGGTGCGGAGGCTGTGGAAGGGGAAAGTCAAGGCAATGAGGACTGCAAGCAAGGAAGGAGACGGGAGAAATCACGTAAGAGGTCCTGGGGAAAGGAAGGTGATTAATGAGCATTTCCAAAGGTTCCGAGTGTGAGGAGTGTCCCTCCCTGGGGGCAAGGCACTGGCCTGCTCTGAGAGGGGCAAGGGCTGGGGAAGATACTGCCCAGGGACTGAAGGATAATGGTGGTGACAGAAAGGGAGTGGCTCCTGTGTATGCTGGAGTCCCTCAAGAAAAGAAAGATAAATTTTTGTAGGGGAAGAATGCTGCCAAAAAATGCATTTTATAAAGTGTTGTTGCTTTTTGTTGGTTTTGTTTTCCTTTGTGATTTCAGATTTTTGAGGTTTTGTTTTGTTTTGTTTTGTTTTTTTACCTTTTGGTGCTGTGTTGAGGCCATAGAGTTGAATCTACCACATCCCCTGATGCTAGTTAGACAAGTTGTCTCATTTCAGCCAAAGTAATAAGGAAGATGAGAGTGATGAGGTGCTCAGTGGTCAGCTGCCCTTGTGAGTCACAGGGACACTGAAGACAAGGGCGTTTGCCAGGAAGATGCCTTGGCTGGGCACTGGTGCTGTGGTGCACTTGCTCTGTCCTGGATGTTCCCCTGCTAGTCGGGGAAGGCAGCTGGGATCCCTTTGCTCCTCCTGATGGCAGAAGCAGGTTTGATGAGCCTCATAGGGTCTGACAATAGGGCTGTTGTGTGGCTCTGCCCCAGTTGCAGGAATCAATAGCGAGGCTGCCCAACAGGTACCTCTGAACAGCCCCAACTCCCTGGTCTGCATACCTGGTTATACCTCCTCTTCACCCTCCTTCCTCCACCCCTGTAGCTCCCCCTTACCTAGGACGTGGTTCATGGAAGGTGGGACTGAGCATCTTGCTTAGGTGCCACCCGAGGCCTTAGCTTTATGGGGCTGGAGAGTCTGGAGGTGGATGTTCTGCCCATGATGTTGTTATTTTTACAGACAGACTAGGGAGAGGTGCTTGCTGACAGACACTCTGTACCCTTCCTGCCAGCGTTACTGACTGGCACCAGCCAGGGCAGTGTGTGCAAAGCGTGCCACAGAGTGCTCACTGCTCACCAACGTTTTCCTTGCCAGCAGTGCTGCGGCAGAAGGGTATTCCGGGCATCTCTGTGTGCTGCAAATAGTCTTGGTCTCCAGCAATTAAGAACTGGATATGATTTTAAGGAATTGTATTGGCATCTGTTACAGAAGAACTTAACCCTTCCAACTCGGGTCTGCAGTTGGCATAAAAACTGCTTTGGAGCCTTGCAGCTAATAAAATGGAGAGATAAAAAAGCAAGCCTGAGAAATGTCATCTTCTGCATTAGAGGAGGAGGAAATTAAGGAAAGGCACGACCATGCCTCTGGTAGCCACACTGTGTTTGTTATCTGGGGGAAAGGGAGAAATCACAAATCCACAGCCGGGAGCTTGTTGGCTTCCCATGGAAACTCTTTATCTAGCAGGTCAGCTCCATACTTATTCTTCACTTCTCTTCATATTCTCACCCCTTATGTCTGTTTTTTGGGGTCAGAAACCCAGTCTTACTAGGAAATAGTTGGTTGCTTCCAAAGCACGGATGGTGCTCCCCTCTCCATCCTCAGGCTTCTCTCTTTTTAGCTCATTAGGGAGCCCTTGCCAATGAGACTTCCCAAGAACCAGCCAGCCAGGAATAAGGCTGGAGTGAGTGTATCAGACTGATTGCTTGCGTCACTTACAGTGCTTGTAAAGGATCCTGTTCTTTGGGTAGTTCATAAATTGGTAGGAATAAAAAGAATGCAAAATTTTTAGCCCGAGCTGTTTTGGAGAGCTGACAAATCCCAAGAGTATTTAGTAACACTTTTGAAAATGGAATGCAATGCTCTTTTCTGGTTTTGTTTGGTTTGGTTTTTATTCCTTTCAGACATTTTCCTGCTGTTTCCCCTCCCCCCTCGATCTGACGAATTACGTGACGAAAACTCGGAGGGATGAGTTAAATGGTGGGCAGGATTAGCTCCAGCTTTATTAAGAAATAGCTCTTCCTCAGTAACATCCATGTCCAAAGGGAGAAACAATAAGACTCTTAGGGAATCTGTACCCATTGCTAGCCTTGTTAATGATCATTAATTAATGACTACGCTTTGACACCAGCTATAACTGAATTGTATGAGCACAACAGAGCATAAGGCTAAAAGAAGCAGCTCAACTGACTGGAATGGTGGAGTCGTGTGTTGGAATCCTTCACCTCCTCTGTCCCAGGCTCAGGGTGTGGGGCAGAGCTGGTGTCCCTGGCATCCTTCCACCCGAGAAGCATGTCACTCAAACCAGGTGCAGGAGGGACAGCTGGTCTGATGCCTATCAAAAATGGATCTACCCCTCTTTAAGGTTTGGAAGTGACCTGATGTCCTGGCCTGCCTTTGCCAGTGATGGATGTGTCAGGTGACAAGAAGGAATAGATGTGGAGAGGTCCCTTCTGAGCTCTGTGCCCTTACCCCAGGAGCTGCTCTGGAAGATGGGAGGCACAAGCTGTATGAGATCTGTGTTATCACAGCAAAGGGTAGGAATCCTGATCCCCCTGCCCCTCCAGCTTCCTGCCCCAAGCTCTTGCAGCATATTTCTGGTGTGCACATCATTCCTGTCTCATAGCTGTCCTCTTCCCTTATTATTTTTATACCCTAATTCGTCTTGTTCCACTGTGTCAGGCTTGCCTAGTAGTAAAATAAAGCAATGGTTTATTAAATAGGGCCCATAAAATAAAGCAATGGTTTAGTAATTAAAGCCCCAGACAAAGGTATCAGCATTCAGAGAGCTGGTGACTGTTAGCAGAGTGACCTGTATGTGGTTATAGCCTTTGTCTGCAGTGAGGTGCTTGCCTACCTGTCTCAGTGCCTCTCACTCGAAGGCCTGCAGCACGTCCTAACTGGAGGTGGATGACCTCATGTCTTCCCACATGAGAGAAATTCTTCCATTTCTGGGGGAATTCAATTTCCCTCATAATGTTTCTGATCCTGTTTTAAATACAGGCCAGTGGCATATCGCTTTGGCAAGACCTGCTGCTCCTCTCATACAGCCAGCCTCGGGGTCATCCTCTCCTCAGCATGGGGGGGTTTAGGAGAGAGCAGTGGTATCTCCATTTTGAACTGCAGGCAGCTGTTCACCCACGCTGTCTCCTGGACACTTCTGGGGGACGTGGCATCTTTCTGTATGCTTTGTGCAGGGCGAGAGGGAGGCTTCCCTGAGAGACACGACTGTAGCAGTGGTGGTGGCTGCATGCTGATGGTGGGCAACCCCTCTGAGAAAGGAGCACTCCTTGTCTTTCCCACATCTGATTCCCCCGCAGACATGGCAAACGTACCCTCCCTGCTCTGTGCTAGTGAGGGGTGGCCACTATTCCCTTCCCTCCCACCTGAAAGGGCTCAGTGACTGAGACAAAGGCCAGTCATTTTCCTGTCTCAGGTGGCCCCATGAGCAGGGTTGGGGCTCATCCACCCGTTGTCCCCTGTCAGAGGTTGTGTTGCCTTCTGTTGCCAGCCCTGACACAGCTGCCAAAGTCCTGTAGGCTGCCATCTAGGAGAACCTGCGTGGGGATGTGTGCAGCAGGAGTGGAAGAGGAAGGTTTGCTGGATGTGGTAAGGAAGGGGCGTACAGTAAGTGTCTGGTTTAGAAGATGGTGAGGTGTTCAGTTCCGTGTGTTGCCAACAGATGCAAGCAATATTCAGATCAGTGGTATAGCCTTCCATGACCATCAGTAGTCATATGCTGGCATCTGGCTAGAAGCTGTTTTCAGAAGAGCATGATTGAAACTTGGGGTTGCTCATCACAACCTAAAGCTCCAAGTACTGTATCAGTAGCTGCTGGTATAGGAAAGGAAATCTGACTTTTATAAACAGTTTTAATCTGTGTCCCTCTAACAGCCACTGAAGTACCTAAGGAGGAAGATGTAAAGCCTCTTGAGAACTTACTCTAGGTGGCCCTGCTCTAGCAGGGGGGGTTGGACTAGATGATCTTTCGAGGTCCCTTCCAACCCCTAGGATTCTGTGATTCTGTGATTCTGTGTGAACTTACACTAAACAGATTACCAGGACTAAAAGTTACCCATATAAATCTAGGGCGTTTTGAACAAATAGCATGGAATCACAACAATGAATTGTGGGCTTCACCTCAGTCCTGGTGAAATCCAGAGAAGTCTCAGCGTGCTTCTTCAGGTGGAGGTTGACATCCCAAGCACGTAATGAATAGACCTGTTGGTTTCTTTAAATGACCGGACAGCCTTAGGAGTAACTTCTGTGTTTTAGCAAGTTATGACTAGGTGTTTGTGGCAAGAGGAAGCTGTTGTTGTCATGCCTGCTACTGAGTGCTTGCGAGGAACTTCAGGGCACAATTAGGGAGAGGAAAAGGCCAGCGTAAGGTCCTGGAGGACCAGTTCCTGGACAAGTACCCCCATTTCTGAAGACCTTTTTGCTGTAGCCCTTTGTAAGAAACTTTGAAAGTAAATACAGAGCCACTCGGCAAGGAGCACTTAGCCCGAAGTGCTGAGGTAAGGTTTGGAAGTGCAGGTATCTGCTCTGCCAAACGAGGGGCATGCTCTGAAGCCACAGAATAAACAAATGATGACTGGCAGCAACTCAGAGCAGAGCAAAGTTAAGTGGGGACTCGTAGACAGAAGAAGTTGGTACTTGAACCAAGAGCATTGTAGGGATTTGAAGGATTTAGAAAAGGGAGTGGAAAATTAGTTGGGAACTGGCCTGAAGCCCTGTGAAATCAGTGGGAAGCCTCTCCTCGGGCTTCAGGTCAAAGCATGAGTGTAGAGGATGAAGAGCACCTGAAGGGTTGCAAACAGCAGTGCTGATGGGGAGAAGAGGAGGAGGGTGAAGGTACAGAGAGAAGTAGGTGACTTCATATTATGTGAAAAAACACACAAAGGTCTAGAGGTTCCCATTAATCCTCATGGATTCTTCCAAACACTTGGGACTTCTAATGGCTAACCTGGTGAAGGTACCTGGGGAAACCACAGTAACCACTGGAGTTGCTAGGATACTCAGTTATCTTAAAGAGGGGATTAAAATTCAGCTAGAAGGTGTAAGCCTACGTGGTATAGAATTGAGGGTGGGCTGGAATAATATGTCAAAGGTTGTCATCTCCTCCAGTGGCAGCAACTGGGAAAGATGAAATAAAAGCAGTCACAGGAGGAGGCAGGATCAATGTGTAAGAGATTTTAAAGAAGAAAGGTTACAGAAGACAGGCCTGAGGCTTTCTGAACTGTGAAGGAGATCAGTATCTAAAAATACTTTAAAAAAAAAAGAAACCTGTGAAGGGAATAGTGAAACCTGTGAAGGGAATAGTGAAACATGTTCATTTCCTTCTGCTTTTCCCATTGACAGTAAAAAAAAAAAGCCACAGTCCACACTGTAAAGTTGGTATAGTAAATGTAGACACCATCCAAGGATATACTTTCCCAACACCTCGTCAGCTGCTGCAGCCGGCAGTCACAAGAGGTGGAGACACGTGAAATAAAGATGTGGCCTGATTGCTGGAAGATGGACAGTTTAGCAGCAGAAGGCAATGTTTTTAGCGCAGCCCCTGAAGAAATCAGTGGTGGCATTGCTCACAAACAGGTACTGGGAAGTATCTCATGTACGACCCGTGTACAGCCCTGCACAATTAGCTGGCTACTTACCTCTCCCCATTTGTCACTCCTGCTCACACGCATCATTTCTCCTGTGCTTTTAGAGCTAGCTAGGGTGGTGCTGGCACAGCAGCCCCAGTGGACCACTCATCTGATCTGCTGTGGCAGGTCCTCTGCTATGTAGGGCACCGCAGAGCAAATTAAAATTTCGGTGTCTTCATCCTCTTCTTCAAATGGCTCCTTTCTCTAGTCCTGCTTTAACTTATATCAGCATCCACCTTTTATTAACCACGTGGGTCTGTCCCTCATCTTTGGCCTTGTACTGAGTCTGGTGGCTGTTTTCTTGCAAATGGCAAGTGTATTTTCAAGGCCTAGGCTTTAAATTGCTGGTCAAAAAAAAAACCAAACCCAAAAAAACCCCCCACCCCCTCCTCAACCCCCCTCCCCCGAAAAAACA
>VWZY01006388.1:118401-147610 GCA_013399075.1 Chloroceryle aenea
CCTCCCCCCAAAAAAATCCCCCAAAACACACACACAAAAAAACCCCAACCAAACAAAAAAGTGAAAAAAATATTCCTCTCACGCCCTTGACATGAAAATAACAACGTGAACAATGGGAGCTGGCCGGAGCCAGCCTGACGCTGGAGAGCGCCGCGTGGAAGGAGGTTGGGGAGGAAAAAAAAACCAAAGCCACATGCCGTGGAGGGAGGATGTTCAGCAGACTCTTTGCATCAGAGTAACAATAAAAATGAAAGTGCAGAGCGCAGGCCGGCTGCCGGCGATAAGATCCCGCAGTTGGAAAGGGGAGAAGCCGCTGTCTCCAGGAGGTGGGCAGCAGCAGCGGGGCACCGCCAGACGAAGGGGGGGTGGCAGATGTGGCCCTTCTTCCCTGGGTGCTGACAGTGGAGCCATGGTGACTGGTGTCCGTGTGTCACGGCCAGCGTGCCACCGCTAACCTGGCTGGATCGCAGCAGATGGCCTAGCGGGCAGGGAATTGTGCAGAGCGTGGATACGGGGGGAGCTAAATCCATCATTTTTAACAAGTAACTGCAACTTTGTGCAGTGCCCCAGCAGCGGTAGGGCCGTAACTGATGCGGTGGCTTTACTGCAGCTGTTTGTGGGTGCGCTTGGCCTCGGACGGAGAGGAAAGAAGGCTCCGCTGTGGCTTGAACAGAGCTCTTGTTTGTTCTCTGCGCAGCTCTGGGATTTGGTTCCTGGCATCTGTGGCAAATCCTCTTATTTACCACCTCCAGTGACCGATTCAGATGTCTACAGAAATGGCTGTTTCAAGAATTCACAGAGGCTATTAGAGAGAATGGGCTAGCTGGGTTTTTCTAATCATATAGTTAACGTACACTGTGATCAGGCTGCATTATTGGGTTCAAAGCCTGTCCTCTGATTTTTAACTTGTTTCTTTTAATGAAAATTACTAAAAATAATTTTAAAAACCCCAAAACCTCTAAGCTACCTTCCTCAAACATTACATAAGGTTGTGGAGCTGAACTCTGCATTTATTTTGGTCTGAGTACCTAGGTGATTGCCACACCAAAATAAATGAGCCCGTGTCATCATTTGAAGATGATCATTTTAGCCAAGTATACCAACAGTGTTCCTTTGCAGAAAGAAAACACAACAGGCTTCATTCCTTAGTCTGTGTCTTTCCTAATTGCAGACAGGCTGAGTCACAGTTTTAAGGGAATTTGTCTGTAGGAATCAATACTGAATCTGAATGCTGTTTTCTCAGATTCCTTGTGGATCAAGAGGGCTGGTAGATACAGATTTTCCCAGTTTCTTCAGTAATACATCCAAGAAATACAGGCCACCTTAAGAGGACAAGTCCTTTACCTTCTGCCTTTGTTCTAAATGTTCACACTGAAATAGCTTTATTCTTCTGATTTAACTTTAAACATCTACTAAAACAAGACCACCTTTGCTAATGTTGATGAGAAATGAGGCCATCAAGCTAAGCCAGGATTGTCCAGCATCTTGTATTGCTGGCCTATCTTAGTCTGGCTTCATGCTCTGCGGATGACTTTCTGGGCCTTCCACACTACTCCTGTACTCGGCAGGGAAAAGGGATGCCTGCTCCTGCCAGGGAGCAGCGGAGGGTTTATTGCAGTGCCTGCCAGACATTTCTCTCCACCCTCGTGTGCAGGTGCTAGCAGGGCTTTCACCTCCAGTGCTCTCATCTTCTTTGTCCTCCAGGGCTCCTTCTTGCCTGCCACAAATTCACAGCTTCATAAAACCATTAGCAGAGAGTTTTTAGGATGGTGTGCCCAACACCAGCTTTGTCTTTTCTGATGTAAAGGGTGGACAGCACCTTCTCTTTATTGTCACACTCGCTCCTAGGCATGAAGAATACCTGATGTAGGGAGACCCAGCCTCAACTGGGGCAACTGGGGAGCTTCATCACTGTGTTGTGCTGTGTCATTGCTCCTTAGCAAAAGACTGCTAAGCTAGCCCACAAACAAGGGGATTCTTCTGCATCCTTTGTGAACGTTGGGATGGTGTTGCCAGAAGAGAATACCTTTGTCTGTAAAGGGACACCAGGCTGTGCCCTGTGGCTGTTGTGGACCCGGCCTCCCAGCATAAATGTGCATATCTGGAGGTAAATTCCACACACTCTAGCATGGCTTTGTCAAGGGAACTGGCTCATACCTTTTGTAGCAGTGTGTGAAGACATTCCTGATGTTCTTTCCTATGTTGCTACCCTGTTAAATAAAAAGCTCCCATTTCAACTCTTTTCTGGCCATCAAAGGCACCTGACAGGACTGGTCCTGCGGTTTCGCACCACGGGCACTGGTGGTGGCTGTGTGGAGCCATAGAGCTTTGGGAATGCGAATGATGGTCGGGATTACTGCAGGAACTGTGTGTGCAGATTGGGCCTCTTCAGCAGAGCAGGTTAAAAATGGCTTTCCTGTGTGCAGAATTAAATGCAAGATGTCCGATTAGAGATGTGGGTCCTGTGCTCGTGTTTAGTTTTTGTTGGTTTTGTGGTTATTTTTTCAATTATTATGAGCTGTTGAGGTATTATTAAGGCACACCTACAAGTGAAGATAGATCTGTGAGAGCTGAGTAAACCCACAAGCATAGTGGCTAGAAGAGAGACTATGAAATTGTTTCAGCTTGTTATTCGTTCAGTGTAAAAATACAAGCATATTATTTAACCTTTCAATGTCTTTATAATTCCTTCTCTTTAAAACAGACTTGGTGGAATTTGGTTCTGGAAGGATCTTTTGCTTTTTGGATAAATGGATAAAGGTGTTGCAGCAGGGAAGAGCACCTCTTCAGGTCCCTGTGAACTCAGCTCTGCCAGGTCAGCCTTTGCTCGGCGAGACTGATGCTCTTTGCCAATTCTATCAATGCTGGGGACCAGAAGAGCCCTGACTAACTACTCTCCGGGTGATGGGGGGATTGTGGTCTGCAGATGAATTAGGATGCTTGCTGACACTTGAACTTAAGTAGGTACATCTTGTAGAAGAGCATTACTGAAACTGTGTTTCCTCCTGTTTTAGAATGTATAACCTTCCACACTCAGCATCTCTAGAAAGTTGACTAATTCGGGTTATTTCTACCTGTGCTTTTAAAAAAATAGGCTTTCATGGAAGGTGAACCTTTACAATGTAAACGTGAGTAGATTTTTCTGAGCTGTGCACCAAGTCCCCCCTATTCTGTGGGATGAAGAAAAAGAGTAAAAACTTTCATCGCAACCTATAAAACAGTGTATGTTCTTAGAAAGTCTGTTCAAGGGGTTTTCTCCTTCCTAAGATAGACTGCCATAATCCTTTTCTATATATACATGGCTTTATTCTTCATTATTATTTTTATTAAAAGAATTGTGTTTTAAGAACTGCTCAATCCACAGGGCTTAAAGGAAGAATTAATGTGAAAAGACTCATCCTAACACAATTTTAGGCTCAAAATCCTTCTGGTATGGGATGCTTGTAGCCTAAAAGCTTTCTGCTATATAAGGAAATGGATTTTTATTTAACTTTCTCAGCCATGGTCTATGTGCATGAGAGAGGAGCATCCAAATTCATACTAAGAATAGAAACTTCCTAACTGCACTAATGCGTTTCTACCATAGCTGTGTAACTGGTAGTCAGTCTGGGTGAGCACTTCTCTCTGCTTTCATGAAGGCTGGAGGTCACAGATGTATTTTCTCAGTCATTTTAATGTATCAGGGTCTTCTTGTTTTGAAGTCCATGGTTATAGCTGTTTGGATGTGGGCTTTGCTCTGTCTTCCTTGTGGTTGTTCCTCCCACTGTGTTGGCTTTCTGAACGTGGGTGGTGAAGGCAACAGGCAACAGTAAGGCCCTTGCCTCAGGGTACTGCCAGTCCCAGGACTCCTGAAATCCTACTCCTTGTTTCAGCATCCCGTGGTTTCCAAAGTGAGGGGCAGGTCTAGTTGCTGGAGACCGAGCTGCCAGGTAATCATAGAATTATCTAGGTTGGAAAAGACGTGTGCAGCTCAAATTCCCAGTCCTTCGTGTGTTTCCCTTCAGCACAGAGGGATGTGCCGGGGTCTGTGCGCAGTCGTATCAAAATCAGCTCGGGAGCTCCCTGGCGCAAGCAGCTGCGCAGAGTGGTGGGATCCAGCCTCCCGAGATCAATTTCTCTGGTGCCAAGGGGGTGGCTAGTGGCTCTTGAGTCATCTCTGAGTAAGTGGCATGTAAAGTGGAATGGGGTGGGAGCAGCCAGGCTGAGTCTGGCCCTCTGGCTTCAGCATCAGCCTAACTCTGATGTCAGCTGATTTTCAGGGGTAAGAGTGATCTGCATCCACCTTCCCTTGGGGCTGTGTCCACAGAAGGGGTGATACTGCCACGGGGTACGTACTTAAGGAGGCAGTATTTAGCTTATTTGCATTTTGCTCATGCTTGAGAGCAGAGACCTGTTTCAGGGAAATTAAACCAGTTGTGCCTGATATTGACCCACTCCTTATACCTGGATGGTCCCGGGAAGCGAGGTGTAACTCCCCTTTCCCTGCAGAGCACCCTCCCTCCCCACTGGGAAGCGCGGAGACAGCGTGCAAAGTGCTTTGGTGGCCCGAGGCTCCGTACGGAGGTGCGGTACCATGCTGAGCTGCCTGTGGGAGCCTGCCAAACCTCTTCTCACTTGGTAATGAAGCACAACAGGCTGCTGCACACATCCGCCGAGATGCATTTCTGGTGCTTGCAACGCCTTGCATTGATTCCTCTCTCTGAGATCCGCTTTTGCTTTTCACTCTAAGCTGTCAGTGAGTCCCATGGTGCTGGGGGATCTCGGCAGTTTTATTCCCAGCGACCGGAGACTCCGACCCACAGATCTGTGGCTCGTGTGGATATGATGGCTGGGTCCATGTGCAGTTCTCTAGAGCAGGTGTTACCATTGCACATAGAGGATACTTAAAAGCAAGCAAGAGCTACGAACAGCTTTTACCTCCCCCTTTTCCCCAGTAATGTCCATCCCTGCCTGTCTGTGGGCTACTGGCCAGAGAGATTTAGTGAGGACGTGAACAAAAAGGAACAAAGTGGGCCCCCCACTGCTGCAGGTTTCGTGTGCTGTTGACTGGGTTTCCCGGGGGGGTTGGGGCTGTGCTGCCCTTACCCCCAGCTGCCCCAGGACCATTCGGGCTGGCTGTTGGAGTGACGGTGGTGGCAGGGTGTAGTGTGGTGTGCCCCTCGTGATAACAGGGAGCTACAGATCCTCCCTAGCCTTCACAGAACTGTAGAATGTTTTGGGTTGGAAGAGGCGTTTAAAGGTCATCTAGACCAAGCCCCTGCAGGGAACTGGGGTGTCTTAAACTAGATCAGGTCGCTCGGAGTCCTGTCCAGTCTGACCTTGAATGTTTCCAGGTATTCCTCTCCCCACGGTTTCCTCTGGTCCATTGCACACTGGCAATGGGGCTGCTGTGACTTTGGGCAGGAAAGAGGAGGCATCTAACTGAGCTCTGCAAACCCTGACCTGCATCCCTGGCAGCCCCCATCACCATTTCTCCTCTTGTGCTGTGAAGTGCACAGCTTTTGAACTGCTGTGGGAGACTACAAATTCATCAGCTGGAAATATCTCCAGAAAAGTGTTTTCTTCTTTTCTCCTTATTGAATTTGGCTCATTGTGGTGACATGTATTGAAACCTAAATGATTCTATGACTCTGTGAGACTATTAGTTGTGCATCTTCCTGGTACATACCACGTCCTCCCTCCTACGTGCAGAAAGCACAAAAGCTCCCCATGGGTTGGCTTCACGTGTGGTAGACTCACAGCACTTTAAGTTATAGGGTGATACCCACAAGTAGAAGAGTTTAAATGGAGCCACAGCAAAGCTAGGCCCTGTGGACAGAGTAGGGCTGGAAATAGGTTGCTGTCATTTTGCTCTGGAGTACCTCAGCTCTGTGGCAGCAGTCGTATTGAAGCTCAAGGACAAGAAATGTGCCCCATGAGTTTAACCTGCTTCGGGCCACGGCGAGTGCAGGTGGAAGTTTGTTGTGCTTATGGCTCTTGGCACTGTGTGTAGAATATTTACTGACAGAGGAAGTGCCATACAACAACAGCACACATGTAACACTCAAGTCCCTCTGCTGAAAAGCTAATTTGCCTGGAAGTAAATGTAATTCCCATTTAGTCAATTCCTTAAATTTATTACCAGAGGCAGTAGGAGCTTGTTCACATAGGGAAATTTTGCCTGTCGTACTCAGGTAATTAGAACAGGATCGTTAGAGACGTCATTCTTTGCATGATGATGCTTTCATTCCAGTGTCACTGTGACTACCTGGCAGGGCTTATACACCTTCAAATGACAAAAGAAAATGAAGACCTGTCTCTTTACCCCGAGAGTCACACTGGAATATCTCTGCCTCACTTGGCTGCCAGTTTTATGCTGCTGTAACTTTTCTGGGTGGCACAGGCAGAGGTGCCCAGTAAAACAGTCTGCATGATAAAATGATACTACTGAGAAGGGCAGCAGTTAACTAGTAGTCTGAAATCTGGGGGTTTCCCCCACCTCAGCCACAGAGTCTTCTCCTGCCTTTGAAGGGACCATCACTTAATTTGCCCATGTATATTCATTTGCCCTTTTCTAACATCCAGGAAAAGAACTTTTTTCCAAGTTTCCCAGGGTGGTGTCAGGTTTGAGCCATTAAACTCCAGATCTGTGCATGGAATGCACTATTAGCTTTACTGCTTGATTGTATTATATTGTTATTTTTACTACTGTGGTGGTTCTTTAACAAACACGATGCTTTATATTCTCTATCCAAAAGAAATCTTGTTTCACAGAGAAAGAATCATGTGCTGTAGTTACAAGCAGGGTTGATACTCATCATCAGGCTGTTGCTAATTTTCTGCTGGCATCCAGAATCTCAGAGGCATCCCCTGATGTTTCTGCCTGTTACTGGGAGCAGCAGTGAAGAGTGACTGCAAGAGAACAGCATCTCTGAAGGGGCTCCTGCGCGGTCTCCGCGTGGATCCACAGGCAGCAGCTCTTGCAGGTATGAAGACTGCTGCCTTGGGGAGGAGTTGTGCCTCTCGGGAAGGCCAGGCATGGTCTGCATCTTGGGAGATTCTCAGATGTCCTAGTGAGGGTTGCACTTGGAGGATATGTTTGCTCTTGGGGAAGGCATTAAGAGGATGGTAGCCTAGCTTTCCTCCTGCTTCACTGTGCAGAGGCCTCCTGGATCGTGCCTGGAATGGGGTTCTAATAAAGCCAAGTTTTCTCCACCCCCGTGGAGAAATGCCCCTTTCGTTTCAGCAGGGCTGCGATTTGGACAATCTGGATAATCTAAGGCCATTTTAAATTCTCTTTCACTTACATTGGTGTCACTTAATGGCCTTCTGTGGAGTCCCTTATCATTTACGCTGATGTAAAGGAGAGATAGACTTTGCTGACAGGGAGGAGACAAAATTAAACACAATGCTAGTGTTGCCTCTTCCTTCCTATCCCCATTTCCCTGTGGTTATCCTGTTAAGCAATTCAGAGTAACTCCTTTTCTTTGACTCTCTTCTCTCACCCATTCTACAGCCTTTGCATTGCCTCCTTTTAATAGTTCAGATGCCCTTGTGAAGGGCCTGTTGGAAACACCTACATTTGATAGCTGTATCATCTGAACCTATCTGGGCTTCTATTTAATCTCTGCTCATGGTATGTCATGATGAGGAATAATGTGGGAGAAGATGACGTGTCTCTTATTCTGTAGCATCAATCTCTTCATTCTTCTATTATAGAATGAAACAAGGATAACAAAGTTTAGATCTTGTCTCTTTTGATTGCTTAATTCATTTTATAGCTGTGTGTTTGTAATGTAGTTTTGCCAGGTATATCTGTGAGAGAAACTCTGACCCGGTTCTCCACGGGGGCAGAATACTGAATATTCTTACGGATGCACTTCCTTTATGATGGGATTTTTTTGTTCTTGCAATTCATGTTATTGTCTGTGAAGTTCTTTGTGAGCAAGGTGACGTTAACAGGATCGCAGTCAGCAGGTCCAATGGAGAATGGTGAATGTGGTGCAGTGCGGTTCACTGGAAGGCAGGTTTCAGAGGTGTTCTGTCTTAAGGCCACATATTTGCTCCTCAAGTACCTGTAATCACATCCTAGAGGAAAATGGCTTTAGTAGATGTGTTAAAATAATGAGTTCTGTTTCTAAGCACATCAGGAGTTATGTGGCTGTGCTTGTTTTTTTAATGCAAGATGTACATTTCAGACAGCCAAGGTTGCCCCCTGACATTAACAAATCACTAATGTAATGGCCATGAAGCATTTTCAATTTACTGCCATTTTCACATTGCTGAGCATCTTTTCTGCACTTGCCAAATAATACAATTTTCCTTCTTGGACTCAGTTGAGCAAAATTTCAAGGCAAAGCAAGCTGTACTAATGAGGACAAGCAAATGATGGTGTGAGTTGTGTATCTGTGCCACTGCCCTGCCTGCCAGAGGAGAACTTGCAAAATCCTGTATGCCTGCACTGGGGGTTGTGTATGGGGGGGTGGGGAATGGATGGAATGGGACAGGTCCTCAAAGAGATGCTATTTACTTGGAAAACAAAATGCTGCCTGGGAGGTAGGGTCTGTGAGCCCAGTGCTTAGTCATGCTGTGCTCCCTCTGCTTGCCTGCCTCTCTGAGGGTTTGCTTTGGCTTGTTTGGTTTTTTCTCTCAGTTTTTCTGGTCATTTGTACATCCTTCTCTTACAGCAACAGTTACTGAAGGATCCTTTTTCCTTCACATGTATAGAATGTTGGTCTGCATGGGATGATCTATGTCCATGTTTAAAGAGGAGGTTGCCTTTATGTCTGACACATTCCAGAAATTAGGCTAATTACGCCGGGATTTTAATGCATTTTCTACATGCTGGGTTGCTGTTAGGCTCATTGCATTTCAAAGAGATTTAATACAGCCCATTACAGCATTAAGTAATTACTCATCTATTGTTGCAGTGAGTAAACTTGAACATAGTGATGCTTAAAAAGCACATGTTCATAATGCAGGAGATATGGAAATTTCAGGAACACCACTTTACATTTCTCTTCTCACTGTTTTTAATGGGTACCATGGCTTCCATCCTTGTTTGTAGCTTCCATTGATCTCTGCTTATTTGTTCATGCACGCAGTCATCACTTCCTTGCTGGATGTTGTTCTATAACAGTATGCCTGTGTGGTGGTTGTTGCCATTGTTTGCTGGTGCCCTCTGTACATAATACTGCTGCGTTTTCCTAATACTGCTGCGTTTTCCTCGTTGGAGAATTACCTAACTCCAAGGGGTCTTTTGGGTTGTATGTATGATAAGGCCATCGTTGGAGAATTACCTTCATGCTTTCCCTGTATACATGTTACGTACCAGCCGTTAGAAACATTTGAAATAGCTTAGTCTTCACTGTGTATTTCATGTTTCTATTAGACACAGTCTCTGTTCAGAGAAAAAAATCATCAAGAAAACGAAATTTTAACTAAGAGTTTGGGGTTCAGAAAGCAGAACACTGTCCCCAAAGCTGCAGCACACTTCCCTCCCTACCCCACCGCTGTGCAGAAGAGCATTAAATGACTCTTCTGCCCTGTACAGTGCATGCCTGCCTCTTTAATCCCAAAGGTGGGGTTTTCTGTTTGGTGCCTGTTTTAACCAGACACTAACCAGATGTGGGCTATCACTGTTTCAGCAGGCTGTAAAACAAAAAGAAAGAAAAAGAATTTTGTGCAAGTGGAAAAGTTTTGCTGGTCATATTAAACTCGGTGTCAACACCGATACCACGCTGTAGCTCTCTGGATGGAACTCCTCCTCACTCAGTTTGGGTGAGCTTTAGAAACCCAAGTTCTTAGGGGGGTGGTTTTGCCCCCTGTTGCATCTGGGATCACTAAAACATAGAAAACTGCAATGACTGGTCCAGAATCGCTGTTGGGAACAGAGCACGGCATGGTTTGACCTTAGAAATACGAGTTTCTGCGGGACAGTTTTCCCAAGCTGAGGCTTGTCTCTTGTGCTCTTGGTACACGTGTTGCCATTTGGCTTTATCCCCGATCGGTACCTTCAGCGTTGTAACAAACACTGTGTTGTAACAGAACATTGGCTCTCAAACCTGACTGTGCTGACACAAATGAGGTTTTTGTCACTGACATTTGGAAGAGGCTGAAGTCTCTCTGCTGAATTCTGTGTACACTTGAATGCTGTTCAGACCGGGCTGAAGATGGCTTATTGTTCAAAGAAGCTGTGTGGCCTATCTCACAAGTTTTATTTTCCACAGAGGTGATGCTACGCAGACCTGTGGTCACAGTGCTGACACTGTGCAGAAGGAACCAGAGTAGGACAGCATCTGGCAATTTGCAGTCATTTGGCCTATTTGTTTAACATGACAGTCGGCGTGTTTGTAGAGTTACTGGATTCTCCCCCTCCCACTATTTATTTCCTTTATTTTTATTGTCTTTTTGGTTTTTTCTTTTCTTCTTATTCCTATTATTAGTAGTAGCATCACTATCAGCCTCAGACAGTACCCTGTAATAGACAGGAATTGTCCTGTATCCCCTGCTTTGGAAAGGTGCAAGGGGTTGAGGACAGGCAGGACATTGGGGCCAAGTTTCTGTTTGCTCCTCAGTGGCAGCTTGGTGGCAGCAGTGCAGTCAGTGGCAGCTTTATTTTCAATACTGCTGGTCCTCTGGAAACAGAGACCAGGATTAATTCTGAGCTTCAGTGCCTGTTGGGCTGTCTTGTCTGGCTTTGTCTGTATGTAAATCAGGTCATGTGCACCATTTAAATAACTTGATAAACTTATTGAAAGGTCTCCAAACAGAGCCAGAAACGGTCCTGCTGAACATGCAGAGGTCCCCGTTGGCAGCAGTGGGCATCAGCTGATAAGGTGCAGAGAGCAAATATCCCAGACTGAGCCCTGAGACTGCAGCCCATTCTGACCCGAAGCTGCCCTCGGGTGTCTGGGTTGCAGTCACTCTTTGGGGACGTGTAAATCAGAGTTGGTCTTCATGCAGTGAAGTAGGAAAGGTCTGTAACTGAGGTGGGGAATAACACACTTCATATCATTTGTGCAGCGTGCTTGAGTAAGTTTTGGCATGGTTGTTGGGAGGGCCTGAAATACTGAGCCTTGTAACAGTGTTCATTCTGAGTGACAAGATGTGGCCCGTCCTGGAGATGTTTGCTCCCTGTTTTGTGACCCAGTTATCTTAAACATGTAGGTAACAGGGATGGGGTGAGCTGTTGTTCAACAAGGGGATAAACAAGAGTACAGCCAACATCTCATCTTCAGAGGTCCTTGGTGTTACCAGCTTCTGGACTGCCAGAGGGCTGGGCCTGGGTGTGTGGTGACCTCTGCCCTATGATTTTGCAGAGGAACAAAACTCTTGCTTTAAGCTTGCAAGTCAGACAGTGCACCAACCCAAGCCATTTCTTTCCTGGTACTGTCAGAGGTAGCAGAGGTTGGGCCAGGGTGAGCTAAGGTTGTGGCTGCTGTTCAGTGCCAAGACTTTTGGAATTGCTGCAGTGATGATATGGTGACCGCTTCTATTACAGGGCCATGGCAAGCAATCTACAGAGTTTACCCGCTGTCTGGAGATGGATTCGGCGGGGATGGTCTTTCCAGAGCTGAGAACTATTTCAGAAGTGTAGGCATAGACTTTCAGGTCCCACTGTTGAGTTCTGCCTGTACTTCCTCAGAAAGTTTTAGACACAGCAGTACTGATGGGGAGCAGAGCCCAAGTCAAGCGGGGGTAGAGCAGTCACAGTCCCACTGCCCAGCCACTATCAGGCTTTCTCTTGAGGAACCATTTCTTGTTTTGTTTGTTCACTTGATGCCAGTTGAGAAGGGTACAGCATGATGTTCCTCGAGATGGAGCTGGGCTGGTACACCTACCAGTCAGCCAGCATGGATGTTGACTGTTAGCTCTGTTCAGAGAACAGGTCCAAAGCCCACTGAGTTTATAGATTCAGCAAAATTAGGTCTGGTGACTTCAGATGGTGTTTAATCCGTGCAAGCCTCTTGCTGTGTGACAAATACTGTGAAGAAGTGGTTACAATGCAGAAGCTTGGGGTGGACTGAAGCAGGCTTGAACATCTGTACCATTGCTCTCCTGAGTCACCTCCTCTGCTAGCCTGACCTTTAAGAGCTCTGGGCTGACTCCTCTGTCAGAAGATTAAAAGAAGAATAAAAAAAAAAAGCACTTGTCCACAGCTGGGATTCTACTGTCTTTTCAGGCAACCTAGGACATACCTCTGTGCTTTGTCATGATCTTTTGGTGTGAAGTTCTAGGGCAAGACCATCACTGATCACTCTGCTCCCTCTACCTTGTTCTCACTTGCTGTTTCAGCTGACCAAGGTCGTCTTGGCTTCCTCTTGGCTGCTGTGCTGTGTCCAGTCCCTGCTCAGCACGGCTGGGATATCCACCAAGGGGAGGGTCCCCAGTGTGTGAAGCGGAGAGCAGGCATAACTGACACCCGGGTATCACTGTCCTTCTGCACAGACAGCACTGGAACCACCGCTTGGCTTTTCATCAGGCGCTGCCCTTGTGTAGAGTTGCCCCGGACTAATTGGCTGTGATGGGTGCAGTGAGATCTAGGAAGGCACTGTGGTTTTAAAATTAACATTCTTATCTGGAAATAGGAAATCACTGAATGATCTCTATCTTTTCTTGTACTGCAGAGAACTTCATGAGATTTTTATTTTAAATGGAGGTTGATTTTTTGTTTTTTTTTCAGTTTATCATCTGGTCTTTGAAACCGAGGATTCAAGTCTTACACATTTTCAGTAAAATCCCGATGGTCAGCAAGCTAATGTAGCTGTTATTTGAATTTATATAGGTGAAAATTGAGTGTCCTAAGCTGCTTCTTTCAAACCAGAACCTGCAGAATTTGTTCAAAAGGCTAAATACTGTGAGACTCAAGTGGCAATATGAAGAGAATGGGAGAAGTGGGGGGACTTGCTGTACAGTTCAAAGCCACACTGAAATAAAGCAAGGCTTTCCAGCCTGCAGGGAATTTGATCTGACCTGGGTGTAGACAGCAGATATATAAATGATATTCAAATAATTTCATACACTGAATCCATCATGTTCTAAATTCATCTCATGCTTTCAATTTATGTTAATCTTACGTTATCTTACCTGCCAATTAACACTGTATAATTAATATCTCACTCATAAATAGAAAGAATGGTCTTGAGTTTGAGTAAATTCTAGTGTTTTAGTCCTGAAAACATGTTATGCAGAAACTGGTGAGTAGCACACACAGTTTGGGAAGAGGCTGTAATTCCTGCCCCTGCTTTTGTCTGGCTGTGTTTTGTTGTGAAAGGGGGAGTGGGTCTGATGAGTTCAGCCCTCAGAACAAAAGACTTTCTGCTAATCTTTAGTTAGCAGAAATCACCAGAGTTGGGTTTGATTCTGTTTTTAATAAACAGAAAGGGTGCTGACAGCTTTGTTTGGTTTTTAAGCTTGTCAGTCTGTTTCAGATGCTGTTCCCCAAGGGGCGGGGGAGCGTTGCTGGGGTGGGCGGAGCCCCCTGGGGCCAGGGGGGTCTGGAACACCCTGTTTCCAGTCCAGTCCTGC
Source organism: Chloroceryle aenea (assembly GCA_013399075.1). NCBI lineage: Eukaryota > Metazoa > Chordata > Aves > Coraciiformes > Cerylidae > Chloroceryle > Chloroceryle aenea. Next base: position 131,911 of record VWZY01006388.1, read on the forward strand.
CTGCAGTGACGTGAACTTGGGAGCTCCTGCGGTCCTCAGGAGCAGTTTGTGTAACTTCGGACATGCCAGCAATATGCTACACTGGAAATAGTCTCTTGCCTGCTTGCTGGATTTTTTTGGTTTTGTCTCCTTTCTTCTTCTTCTTTTCTTTTTCTTTTTTTTTTCCCCTTTCCCCTTTCCTTGTCTCTCGGAGGTATTGCATCATCTGCCTGTATTTCACAGCTTGGGCAGCAGGGGAAAGGAATGGAATAAATCAGCATGTTGCTTTTATCAAGTAAACCTCTGTGATGTGGCCTGGCCAGAGGAAATTTATATTCTTTCTATCTGTGCCGTCTGTAAAGAATGTTTCACTCCCTTTTTCCTTTCAAGGATTTTTTTAAGGCTTTCCAAATCACTTTATCAGAACGTGTGATAAGTTAAAAGGCTGTGTTTTCAACAGTTTGCAAGACTGAAAAACCCTTTCCTTAGAACTGAGAGCATCCAACAGCTCAAATGAAGGAATTTAAAGATCTCGTCTCTGTAAATTTACCGCGGGACTGACGCGCTTCTCCTCCCTGAGAGGAAACCGCCCAGCACCTTCCACGGGATTCTGGGGGGTTACCGGTAATGCAGAGGGGGAAGGGAGGGGAGGACCCGTCTCAGTGCTACCCAGAGCTAGAGGAGTGAGATGGGCTGGGGGAAGCAGCCAGCTACGAGTGGAGCAAGGGCAGCTGCATCAGAAACAAGCGGGGCTGTGATGCCAGGTATTCGCCTGCAAAAGCATTTTCAGCTCTTCTAACCTCCTGAAGTGTGGAGCAATGGCTGCAGTCACGGTTTCAGTTCTTGCCAAGGTTTATCATGTTCCTCGTGTTCTTTACTGCTGGTTTTCACCTTTTTCTCTATTTCTTAAAATGTTTGGTTAGGTTTTTTTCCCTTCAAAGGGGGAAAAAAGGAAAGCACTGCTTCATTTCCAGAATCACCCTGAGTGTTGTTGGAGTGCATGCTTTATAGTTAATGGAGTTAGAACCTTTTTATCACTTCATAGTGAAATCTTTCACTGGCTTTCAAGACGACAAGATTAGAGATAAGATTTGGTGAGGGAGAAGTAGGTATTCCCCTTGGGCAGATTGAGAGGTAGGAGCTGAAGATCCTAAATCGAAAAGCAAAATACTTCCTGGCAATTCTTTAATATTGGAGGATGAGTAGTTGTAAAATGGATTAATTTCTCAGAGTGCCTTGGACAGTCCTTACAAGACCTGTATTTAGAATAGCTTTGCTCTGGTGCTTTTGCCTTCCACCAAGCCATTGCTGAAGTTCAGCAGGGGCCGGGGTGGCTCTACAGAAAGCCACACGTATGGCTACATGGAATGAGCCACTGTCTCCTTCCAAACAGATCCCTGTTGCTGCTACTAAAGGCTAGATGTGTGTGTCTGCTGTGCTGCTGGGTTTCAATGGAAAGAGACTGGCTGTGCAAATAGCCAGCACTGGGTTGGGCTCTTTTATTCTAGCCCAGGAGCACTGAAAGGGCAGTGAAAATGGTAGCACCCTTGCAACAGAAAAGGAGGAGGTCTCGAAGGGACATCTGTGGGGATACCTTTCTTTGAATAGCTCTGGGTATTGAGGACATCAACACCAGGGGGTTTATATTCTTCATTTATGCTCAGGTTTGATAAGCTGTTACCTGCAGGCAAGGATCTGGAGAGGTCTGTTGAGCTTTCATCTATTTTTACTAAGGAAATTGCAGTGCATTGAAGTTAGAATCCCATGTTTGAAGTGTTTCTCAAGAACACAGTTCCATTTAGGGATATTTAGATTTCATTAAAAAATCTACCTGTGTTATGAAAAATGTTTCAGAAGTTTGCAGCAAATGGTTTAACACAATTAATTTACTTAGTAATTTCCAGTTGGGTGTATTAATTGTTGCTTTTTCACTTCTCAGCCTGCTAATAAAAAGTAGTCGTGTTTTACTGGTCAGCAATGTCATGTTCCTTCTTTGGGACACATTCTGTGCTTTAGAAGTTGAAATAACTTTTTTTTTTTTGGTAAGAACTAATATTTTAATTTTAGCTTATTGCAAACTGTGTTCCAGGAGCCAAGTTAACTTGTCAGTGTTATCTTGGATGTAGAGTTCATTAAATATCTCCAGACAAATTAAAGTCATTCATGTAAGTGAGATATTTTCTCAAGAATTTTGCTTCCAGCATCAGAAATGCGGGAAAAGAGTGCCAGGGGGTTTAGTGTTTGGGAAGGAGTACACTCAGGTGCCAGTGAAGTGTAAGACACCTTTATATAAAACAAACATGTTAGAAGAAAACGTTCAGCGGTATCCTTTGCATTTTGTTTGCTTTGCTGGGAAAGGAAGTGTTTACTTGAGAAACCATCTGGATTTTATTGCTTTTTAATTCATTGTGGACAGCCTGATGGAGTCTGGAACCACTTAGAATGTCACAACCTTTCATTGTCACATGCCATGTGGAAATGAAATAAAAGGCGACCCAAATCTCATGGACTGTGTAGCCCAAGCTGTTAAGTTTGCTGTGGTCTTCCTCCTATAAGACAATTCTCTTGAACAAATACAAATTTGTAGTGACAGTCCTTAAAAGGCCTCTTTGTTCATCTGAACACTCCTCGGTGAGCCTCAGTCGGGTTTCTCGGGACTAGGGAAGCATGAGAGAACCTGACTAAAAGAAAAAGTGAGCAGAAGGCAGTGTGCCCAGTGTGCATCTGAGACTAGGTTCAGGTGGCTTTGTTTTGTTCTCCTGCCATGTGGTCCTGGTCACCTCTGTCTGCTGTAAGTGGCATCCTATGAGAGTCAGCTTACCTGCAAGACCAGCCCAGTTTTGCAGACAAACATCCAAATCATTTAGATTTGACATTTAACCTTGTTTGTTTGGTGTGTTTTGGGTTTGATTGTTTTTATTTCCATGAAACAAACTTACCTGTTTCTAGTATCTCATTTATAAGAATGCAAGATTAATGCAGACAATCTGATCTTGAATGAGTTGCATCCAATATTTTTGTTTTTTTAAATTACAGTTTATAGTTTCAAAGGTAAGCTGCACACCTAGGTGAGGATGGTGAGCAGATGATACCTTTCAAGAGCAGATCCTTCCATTCTCACTCCTCCTCTGAAACCTATGAAGTTACATCAGAAAATAATTTGGACAAATGCATCTGAGCAGCCCTTTTGTTTAACAAATTGTTTTGTTTAACAAATTGTTTTGGTTTTTTGTTTACCTGCAGAAGAATTTGGTATTGNGTTTGGACAAGTACATCTGAGCAGTCCTTTGTCCTTTTGTTTAACAAATACCTGCAGAAGAATTTGGTATTGCCTTTCTCCTCGAGTTCCCATTCTTTCTTCCCTTTATTTGTGTTTGAAGTAACACTGCCCTGTACCAGTCTGTTGCTAGAAGGTATCTTCTCATCTCCAGTAACACTGCCTGAGGGAAAACCCTCTGCAGCATTAATACACAAAAATCTTTGCAGTGAAACAGCTACGTTGCATGTTTGTGTCTATGCAGCAACCCCGATGGCCCTAAGCCACAAAGGCATACAAATCAAAAGCTGATGTACGTGCAGCATTGCTACCACAAAAACAAAGAGAAAAGGAAAAACCTTCAAAATGAAGGCAGGAAAACCCTCCACCCACATGTCCACCCCTTACTGTTACTGCCAGGTCCGTGCACTTGATCAGTGGAGAGAGGCTTGTCCTGCTGCACCCTTCACTGGCTCCTCTCCGCGGCAGTGGATGTTGGCTGCAGCACTCAGTCGCGGCAGAAAAGGGTGGGTGAAGGAGCAAGAGGTAATTGGAGTGGGGAAGGCTGATGCTGCAGTGGAGCAGAACAAAAACGGTCTGTGATTCACGATTCTGGTGTTCACAGTAAAATACTCTGTTGTACGTGGATGATGAGCCAGCGTGTGTTGCTGAGGTGGTTATGGGAGCAGTGCTGAAGGCATGCTCATTGTTGTTTCACAGCCAATGATCATTGCCTGGTTTTACCAGAAGGCAGGTCAGTGAGGAGGATTCCACTGGGCAGAGATTTCCCACTAGTGGGAGCAGAGGTGGGAGAAGAGCTTCATCTGCCTAGTTAGTGCAGGGCCTTGGAGGGAGACCCTGACATGATGCAGTGCTCAGTGGCACAGCCAGGTCCCTCCCTTCCCGTGCTCTCTCTGCTGTGTTTGTGCAGGGTCAGTCCTGGGCGAAGTTAGGGACTGGGGTAATGTAGAGTTACTATAAACATGTAGCTTCCTGGGAATCTTCTTTTATTAGAAGATTAAACTGGACCCCCAAAGAAGAACCTGCATGAATTATGACTAAAGTTTGCCTGCAATTCTAATTCTGTTTAGAAGCCCTTGTTGTAGAAAGTCTGCTCTGTCAGTATCTGTGGTCTCTGTCTTTCTGTGACGTTTTTCCTAGAGCAGGATGGAAGACAGACTGGAGTTTTCCTTTACTTTTTATTGTTGAGAGGAGAAAGGTAATGAGCTACGAAGTGTGAGTTTCCAAAGGAAACATCTAGAGCATCTAGAGACCAAATGGGAAGGTGTCATATGAAAAAATAGAACAAAGGGAATTGCTAAGTTCACCAGTCTGGCCATATCTTAATATAAAATACATGGGCTGGATCCCTGTGTGGAAAGCACGTGCATTTTGGCCATTTTATGATGGAAGGTGTATGTGAAGGATGGACATGTAACAGCTCGTTACAGTATTATAGCTCCAAGTCCTAATTCAGCAGGGGTCTCAGACAAAAGTCCCCCTTTAGTGCACATCTTGTTCCTGTCATGAGTCCCTGTGTGCACATAGGGTGAACATAACCTTGGCTGCTTGGCGGGCTGTTTGTACAGTTCATTGTGCAAAATGGACATCATGCTTCCCTGTGGCTAAAATATGAGAACATCCTATCAGGTATGGCTGATTCGTACCTGATGAAGGCCAAAAGACTTCTGTGCTTGCCTAATTCAGCTTCCTACAGGGCAGCCTGAACCGCGTTTTCAAACCATGGGCCAGCCTTTAAGATCTACAACTGTAGCAAAACTGCATACAACATACAAGAAATGTTTTGCTTCTGCCTGTGGAGGAAGGACTGAGCAGCATGGCCATATACGTGGTGTCTGCGTGGGCATCTGCAGCTGCAGACCATTGGTGGGGTATTTGTGTATTTCCTTATGAAAAAGCAGTTCCTGCACAGTGAGCAGTTGGCCTTTATAATTGTGAACTCCTGTTTACTGTTGCCGTGGGTGCTTCTCCTGTTTGAGCCACAGCTTAATGGTTGAGGAATCTCTCTCGCCCAGGTTATGATCTGCTTGCTTGCTATTGAATTAGAGCCTTGAGTGCTGCTGTTTCCTGCTGGTATGGCTCTGCTGCAGCCTCTGCCAGTGAGCTCTGCTCGCCCATGTGATGGTCTGGTGATCCCAGGGCTGATTTGTATTTTGTTCCATCAGTGGGAAAAAGTAATAGCACATTTAACTGTCTTCATAAATAATAGGCTCCTTTCTTACAGAATTCTTTTGTTTGTAAGTTTTTTTTGTCTGAATTTTAAGTAGTATTGGGGAAGTAACTCAATCTGCAAACAGATTAGTATTTTGTGAGCAAGGCTTGTCATTGGTTTTGTTCTGGACAATTTTATTGGGAAATTATTCTCATTTATGAGGGTATGAAACCAATTAGCATGCTTCCCCCATGGTAGCCTAACTCATTGGCAGAATTATTAACTAGAGCTCACCAGTAATTCTCATACTAGGTAGTAAATAAGTATGAAGTAGGCTTGAGTATGGTAAAGGGCAAGCACTAAAGGAAATTCAGTTTCATCTTGCTCTCCTAATTTCTTAAATTACATAGCTCCTTGGTACTTAAGTTTTGTGTCCCATTTTAAAGAAATGACCTTTCCTTCCTGAAGTGCAGACTCGGTGTTGCTTGGAGCAGAAACAGTGAAAAGCCTTCTGGAAAATGTGAAAGAAAAAAAAAAAAAAGCAAGTGAGTTTAACATGATCTTGAATGAGCTGAGTTTTCAGACTCCCCCATGCAGCCCTGTTCCCATAATGATGGCATGATACCAACCAGTCCAGCCGTGGGGGGGCTGTTGGATGTGGTTTCTAGTGCTGGGGCTTTACCAAAGGACTGGTGTCTGTTGATATTTGTGGGTAGGTACAAGAAGCTCCTACCCAGATATCCGGAGCGACACAAAGATCCTTGTTTATAAACTTGTCACAAGTAATGCAGATGGTCACGTAGGGTCAGCTGGGCATCCTGACAGTGGGTGGGAAGCACCGGGTAGGGAAGATGTATAAACAATTGTCCAGGGCACTTGCTTGCTTCTTCTGTGGTCAGATGAGGACAGTGATGCAGTCCCCACCTCCTAAGGTGTTGTGCTGGTTTTGTCTGGGGTGGAGTTAATGTTTTTCGTAGTTCATGAGGATCTGTATTTGGATACCACAACAGCAGTAGCACTGCATTCTCCATGGTGCCTGAAACTCCTGGCGACACGTCCTGTGCTACCAGGACTGCCGTGCTTGCTTTTCCCCAGGGGGGCTGTGCAGCACTGTACCCCCGAGTGCTCCCTCAAGTCCGTGCCGGGTGGCAGCAGCGTGCGGATGGGGGTCACTGCGCGGGCTGTCTCGGAGGGAGCTCAGCTGTGGCTGCAGGAGTTGCTGTTGTGTGTATGGGCTGTAGTGCGGAGTCCTTCTCCTCTCATCAGAAATACCCATCTGCAGGTAGTGCAGATCTCCAGAAACGTGAACTTCTGAACAGTGTTAGTGTATAATGGCAGTGGGTCTAAAAGAAAATGGGAGAAAGTAAATGCCTTTTTTTTTTTCTTTCTGTTATCTGCTCCATGTACTTTGAAGATTTACAGATTTCATGGTACTTAGAAAATCCCCTCTGGTGGTATTTTTTTTTTTTTCTTTCCCTTGGAGCTTTTTGTAAGAAAAAGAAACCTGTACCAAAGCCTTCTGGGGAGCAGAAAATCCTATCAATTGATGAGACTTTTTCTTCTCTGTTCTCCTTCATAGTTCCAATTTTGCCTTGTAATAAAGTTCTTTGTTTTGGAAAGTATACAAGAAATGCCCTGACTGGGAGCGCAGTAGATGTCAGACTCACCTCTGAATGTCGGGCATTGGGTGAGGAGGGGACATCACAAAGCACTTTCTGTCCAGTTTGCTGTCTTTTGGGTTTCGGTTTGGAGTTTTTCTTAAACTGGAGAAAATGACTGTTTTTAATGCTCCTGCCTTTCCAGATCCTCAACAAAAGATCAGAATGTTTCGGCACATTTAGTCAGTACAAGTTAAATAAGTTTATTGGTCCATCTGCCATTTAACTTTATTCTTGTTTAACTGGAAGTCTGGGACTCAAAACTCTTCCAAGTTCATTGTTGTCCCTTTTTCCTCCATTACAATGGCCCTAGGAGGTAGCGAGTCACCCTATATAAAAATTTTCACTTTTGAGCTGTTCAGAAAATATGGCAGTGCGTTACATGAGAAACAAAACCAAGCAGCCTTCCCAAACTGGCTGTTCTGCTGAGCCAGACAGTGAGCGACAGAAAAGAGCTGCCTGTGAAAGGAGGTTCTCAGGGTGGAAAAGCTAGCTGAGATGAAAAGAGCATGCACTGGCTCCTGGAGAGCCACTGGTGTCTCATGGAGCAGGGCAGAACAGCCGGGTGCCATAGGGACCTGGGAGGTGGCGCTCCGTTGGCTGCAGCCGCCATGTGCCGGGACGCAGGGAAGTGATAAGCGCTGGGGTGCACGGCCCTGTTACACCACAGTCTCATGATCCTCTCGGTGCAGGAGATAAGGAATCATCCTTTGTTGGTTTAATGGGGTACACTGCTGGGACTCCAACCCACGTATTGCCAGCCAAGGGGAAATAACATCAGAGGTGAAGAGTGCAGCAGATGTGTCAGGTCACTGGCAATTTAATTCATTACTGAAAGAGAGAACAAGCTCCTGAAGTTCCCAGACCAGAAGGTAGTTTTCTTATGGACAAGCTCTGAGTCCTGTGGTACTTTTTTTTTTTCATTCCCTGATCCAATATTTTCCATTGGTCTTTATATTTTTATGACCACTGAACTGACTGAAACCTGTTTAGGCTCTGGAGTTCCATACTTTCAATACGGAATCAATCACTTAGGATTCAGAGCTGATGCAAAGGGATTGTGGGGTTTGGTTTTGCCTTTTTTTTTTTAAGAATGAGACATGTAAAGAGAGAGGTGCATGTACTGGACTGACAGTTGCCATTCATTATGGAAGTTGCTGAAGCTCCCCATCACCACCAGCTCTGAGTATCTCTAGTGCTAGAGGCTTAATGCTGACATCATCCTCACAAGATTGAGAAGTAACATTAGCCTGCTTGCAAAGAGTGTCAAAAGAGGGATTCAGTCATACTGGAAGGCTCTTCCAGAGCCATTAACTGGTTCTAGTTTGAGGCCTTCAGTGTCAAACCTATCTTCCCCTCAGTGCTCTGCCTTTTAAGCCACTTTCACCTGAATTGCTTCCAAAAAACTTAACTTGCCACTTTTAGCAACATGATCTTTCTACCTGATGTAGTTGGTGAAATCACCTAATGATGATGCAAGGGAAATGGAAGTACTAACCAAATAAATACATGTGGGAATAAAACTGGCAGATGCTCTTCCTCCCCTGAGCTTCCAGTTGGCAGTAAGAAGAAGGTCACAGGTACGTGTTGCTCCTGTCTGCACTGTGTCTGGGCTGCGGAGCTTCTACAAAGCGCAGAACTCTGCTGTGTAAGGCTGTCTGTGCCTGTGTTGCCAGAGTGTAGGGAGATACCACTGTGGACTCTGTCTCACTATTGAGTTACTATGTGCTGATGGAGNCTGTTACACCACAGCCTCATGATCCTCTCGGTGCAGGAGATAAGGAATCATCATTTGTTGGTTTAATGGGGTACACTGCTGGGACTCCAACCCACGTATTGCCAGCCAAGGGGAAATAACATCAGAGGTGAAGAGTGCAGCAGATGTGTCAGGTCACTGGCNGGCAAGATAACCCATTGTGCCTTTAGAAATTTAAAATATATTGCCTTTGCCTAAACCTCTTCTGCTGTCTCACCTGTTAGTGAGTGTGATTGGTGACCCTGGGTCAACCAGGGGTTGTATCCCCCCACCACTGTAATGGCACAGTATGTATGACCCCTAACTGTAATGGCACAGTATGTATGACCCCTAACTGTAATGGCACAGTATAGGTGAGCCCCAACAAGAGTTCAGAGAACCTAAAGAACCTCCCACATGTCTCACTGGGAATGTCATCCTCAAATGAGCTTGTCTGCTACAGGCTGAGTGGGAATGTCCATCCTTTAATTCATTTCACTGCAGCAAAAAGATTCAGAGGAACTGAAAATACTGAACACAGTCTCCTCACACTCCTTCATTAAACACAGGGGTCTCAAGTGATTTAATTTGCTTAAGAGTTTTGAGAGAATTCTGGTTATCTTCGACTGGTGGCACATGCAAAGACCTTAGGGATTCTTTGCAGAAGTTGCTTTTGAACAGTGTTAGTTTAGGAATGTGTGGGGATTTAACTATACCTTCTAGGTTAAGACTATTGCTTATAACTTTCTCATTCTTTTGAGAGCAGTGGTTGCAAAGACTTAAGAAAAGACAGTTCCACCTTAGCTGGGGCCTAGCATCTAGTTGTTGAATTTAATTTAGAACTTTGATTTACAACACTATTCTGAAACTCACTACTTTCAAGTCTGAATTTTCAGACTTCAGTTACTGTACTCAGTGCAAAGGTTTCAAGTGGACACATGTGAGAAGCTGCAATAGCCCTGCTGTGTTCAGATGGTTCATGTACCTCCATTCGTGTTGCTAGATAACCACAGCACAATGTGACTGGATGCTACTCTCATTTTACTAAGTACTTTGGTTTATAGTCACAGAATCATAGAATCATTAAAAAGAAACAAAGCATGCTCTCCTTGTTGCAAACTAGCTGCTAGCCTTCTTTAATGCATTTCTGCTCTGAACAGAGAATTGAGGCAAAACCTGCCAGGATCGTCAGGGCAGGGACTGACTGGTGGATGGAGGTGAAAGGCTGGGTGAGCACAGGGAATACAGGAGCAGAGACAGGGATCTCTGATGATGAGAGTGAGACCTTATGATTTTTTAAATTTTTTTCACATTAAAAGGAACATAAAGTGGAGAAGGGGTTCAAGGAAGAAATTTTTCTGCTGCAGTAGTAGGGTTGATGGCAGCAACAGCACTCAGCATGACCTTGGTAGGAGTGAGCACATCTTTGAAATGCACTGATGGATTGTGCTCATCGTTCCCGTGGCCAAACCACGACTGCTTGCCCAGCATAAAGCCAGACGCTTGCTGTGTGACTGGAGATAAATCCCTGAGCCTTTCTCAGCTGCAGCTCTCGCTGTGCAGAAGCTGCCTTTGGGAAGCATTGGGAGAGCCTTGCCTGGAGAGTACAGTGCAAGGGGCAGGGAAGTGCTTGTATTTGATGTAAAGGGACAACAAATGATGGAGATACAGCCCTGCCGGTGATCTGTTCTTCACCAGTTCCAGAGCAGGGTACAAGCACTCCAGATTTAGATCTCTGACTCCCTGGTGCCATTCTTTAAATAAAAAGCTTTCCCAGCAGTGATAATAGATGGACTTTGTAACATACTGGCTACAGAATCAGGCTCATTTCTTAAAACTGCTGTTAATGAATCAAGTGGGTTAGCTGGCAATCCAGCCCTCATGGACCTGATTAAAAAGCAAATGGACCTGAAGTTCTCTTAGGTCGGATCCATTGGTTCCTTGCCTGAATCAAGACCAACAGCCAATGCATAAAAATGAATTTGACCTCATTTACGCTTCGTGATTCTGTAGTGACTCACTAATTAAATTTCACAATTCCAAGTGCACCCCCTGGCTACTCATAAATATCTCAGAGGGTTGAAAAAAATGTAGGTGTTAGTCTTTTAGGAAGATAATGCCAGCCTATCCTCTACAATCTCTGTTTGCTGAATGCTGGAACTGTGGTGTCTGTTTCCAAATACTTGGAAAACACTTCTACAAATTGTGAATGAGTCATGTGTTTCATCTTTCATCTCCAGGTAACTCGTGCTGACATAGTGCTTACTCTCCCTCTCTCCCTAAGATATGCTTCCTTGCCCCTTGTTCACAACCATTTGTCTGCTCCTTGCACTCTTTAGTTCACCTGAAAATGTTGTCAGGGTTGTTAGTATTTATTTCCTCACATACGGAATAGACTGGTTCAGTGTTCCACACTTTCAAATTAATTCTTGCTTTGTTATCTCTCAGTGAGCCTTTTCTGCACTCTAATTTTTCAGGTTTTTGTTAGGTTATTTCCCATGCTATTATCATCTCAATGGGCTTAGTCTGCCTTCTTTTAACTTCTTCATTAGAAATTCCTGCTGCTGCTGCTTTTAGAAAGTTGGATAGAAGAAGAGAAGGGTAAAACATGCTTTCATCTCAGAGTGTGATCTTCAAAAATACCTACCCTGTACGTTTCCCATGTAGTGTGCTGGAGTTGGAAGGTGGGTTTACTCTGAATAGAGACAGTGCAGTGCTTCTGTACGTCATCTTTCCATCCTGTTGTCTCCCCCCATTTCCTTTCTGGAAGACAGCCTGGTGTTAAAAGAAAGTCTTCGGGGCTTCAGTTGGCTGCCCACAGGGCTTAGGAAGGATATTTCCTTCTGTTACATGGTTAGCAAGATGAGTTCTGGGTGTGCTTTTCACCTCTTTTGACTCCTCAAGACAGGCCACAGTTGCAGATGAGAGACCTGGTAAGGTAGAGGGGGTTCTCATTTTAAGATACCTGTCTAGTGTCTCAGAGTCCTATATCCCAGCAGTGAAACTGCTGATCAGATTTGGATCAACCAGAGGAAAAAATTCTCCTGGTCACTTAACTGAGACCTGGGAAGTGTCTTTATTTTCTCTCAGGATAGGTGTCTGGATCACCTGCAAAGAATGTGTGGTTGTACCAACCTGTAGTTGGAAGGATGTGAGCTCCTTCTTCCCTTCCTGCTTGTAGTCTGGCAGCTTGCTTGACTGAAGGCTGAACTGCTTTATTACAACCAAAATCATCATTCGTAACAGCAAGCACACGGTGAAACTTAATGGCCAGTGATAAGCAGGAGGTCGTGGTAGATAACTTGTGGTCTCTTCTAGCTTTAAACACTGTGAAATCTCCCTCCAAAACTGATGCCATTATTACTCCATAGGTTAGCTGGCAAGGAGAGCATTTCAAGGCAAGCATCCAGCACCCACCCACAGATTGTGTTGGCTTGGAGCCTGGCAGCCTGAGTCCCTTCCAAAATGTATCCAGGATCTTCTTGTTAGGAATGCAGCATATTGCTGGTTGTGACACAGATACAGCTGAGTTTACTCCACATCTTATCTGTAACCTTTTAACGTTTTCACATGGCTTACTCATTTGCAGAAGCTTCTGTAAACCTGAAAACAGCAAACAGCATGAGCTTTATGCAGCTACCGCTGTTTCCTCTGATTTAAGATGTTCCCGGACTTGCCTCTGGGTATCCTTCATGTTCCTTTCAAACCTCCAAGGGTCTGCTGTTGTTGCTTTCTGGCCCGCACCCTTCATTTTTCTGGGCAAACCTCCCTCTAGCCTGTTGATGTCAGTCCTAATTGCCCAAAGGAATCATTGCTGAGCAATGTGAGGCATTTCCTTCCCTCTTATTAAAAAGCACCAAAATAAAACTTAGTCTTTCACAGCAGTGGCTAAATCAACCACAGCTTAACCTTGTGTTGTGGCTACAGCACTTGGGGCCGATCCTGCGCAGTAACAAGGTGTTTAAAGTCAGGTTTTCATTAATCTTCCCTGCTCCCTGACACTCGTGCACACTGTATATATATTCAAGGAGGCTCAGTGAGATCTTTCTCTTCCTCAGTATGTCCCTGGCAAAAAAAAAATAAATTGCTTATGCTGAGGTCTTGTGACCACAGCACTGTAGGCACTGAGAGGAGACCACTGTGCTGCTGTTTGCATTCCCGGGGCAGAGGATGCTCCTAAACTGCAGCAACAAAAGGTTAATTGAAAATGGGGCTTGTAAGGTGCTTTGTGTCCCCTGTACTGACCACTTGCTGGTTTTTTTCCAGAACCCTTGGACTAAGCCAGAACCGAGGCCTGTCACGCTAGTTTGTCACCCAGAACAGTAGACTGTCCCTGCTCCAAAGCCCTGGCAAGCAAACTGGTAAATACATAGTCTAAATGAAATCTAAAAGAACCATTTAAAGCTGCTTCATAGTAGCACAACTCCATGGTCTTCTAAAGTGAAAGAGAAGAAAAACAAAGTAAAATTCTGGTGGCTTTTCAAGGAAATGTGTGGTGGCCGCTGAACACAATCTGCTCTCATCATTCTCTCAAACTCCAGGACTGTCCTTTAGGTTCTGCTAACCCAGCAGAGATAAAAACTCAGGGATGAATTGTTGGGCTGTAGATTTCTGTAGTACTGTTAGAAAAGTGCTCGAGGCTTTACAAGTCATGATCATTCCTGGGTGTTAACACTTTCCAGCAGTCAGATGCTTTGATTTATTACACTGTCTCATGAAACTTCTCAGTGAAAAAAAGTCCAGTTCTTGACAACCACTTAATAACTGAAGGTCAATAAACTGGAAGGGGGAGTCTTGAGACTCCTCTCGGGATAATGGTTAGTGATAATCTCCCAAAAGTTAAAGATGCTTTTCAGAGGGGAGGCTGAGATTGCTCTACGTAATAGAAATTCTGGGCCATTGAAACGCTACCAAGGTGCTGAAGTCATCCCAGCTGTGTAAACTCCAGCTGGTCCTCACCAGCAGCTTCCAGAGTTGCAGGCCTGGAGTGAGCTTTAGGCACAGCAGCAGTGTCATGGCCCTGTTTTCTTCTTCTCTGGCTGGAAAGGCTCTTTCAGATGAATGAGGAGAGTTAAGCCTGCAAGCCAAATCGGCCCTGTAGTTCTTCCACTGAAATTACTAAGAAAACTTGTTAATAATTTTTTATTGTAGAACTATGTTTACAAAGTGTGGTTGCCCTCCCCTTTATAGAAATGAATTGCAACCATTAATGCCCTAGAGGCAACCAGAAAGCCAGCAGAGCAGAGAGGAAAGGTTTGCACTGCACTTGACAGAAACACCTTCCTGCAAATGAAATGAGACCCCTTTTCTTAAGGGGTGAGGAGTGCTCTACTGAGTCTTAGAATATTAGTAACTAAATTATTAGTCTGTTCAGCCTCAGGGTGAGATGATGCTACTATTACCAACCTCCTGAGATACCCTTTCCACTCTGGTTTTGTACTATTGCACTGATTTTGATGCCCTACCCTGTGGAGGTCTTTGTTTTGGTATCTTTTGTGCTCTTTCTCTGTCATTGCTGGGGATGCTACTTCGGCAATGCACTGCCAACACGCAGGCAGGCTGTTTTATGCGCTTGATGCCAGACCACTATGTTGATGCAACTCATTATGGATTAACTGAATGGTTTCAGATCACCCCTGGGGACTGATCAAGGAATAGGCAGGAGAGTCAGTTTTGCTTCTGTCCCGGGACAATTTGTTCCTTCCCCCTTCGCAGCCGTTTAGGAGCCATCCTCATCTCTCGTTCTTGTCCCTGGCCTCTGTGCCTTCCCTCGCTGCTTGCCCAGAGTGCTTTTCCTAGTAGTGCAGTCTCCCCCACTGGGAACATCCTTAGAGGCTTTTCATGACAGACTCACTAGAGTAGGGGCTGTAGAGTCCGGGTGCCCGCAGGCTCACTGGAGTGCTGCCATTATACAAATAATCAAGTGACCTGCACTACTTTATTTTCTGCTGTATGTTAGGAGGGAAGAAATAGTCTTCACAGCCCATTTTTTGATGTATACACATTATCTCCAGTTCACACTGGAGAAGGTGGGGCAGACAGATGCAGTTACCTGCCTGCAGAACTTGAGCAGCACAGTACGGGTTGCTCCTGAATTAGCAGTGAAATGCAGTGGTTGATGGCTGTGGGAGGAGAATGCCACCTCTGGCACGATGATGTGAAGAGCATGTAAAACGCACTCATCCCAAGTTTTGAAAAGGATCTGGAGATGCTGGGGAGTCTGCTCTGTTTTACATGTTGCTAGTACGTGCTGGAACACAGTGAGAACTTCCCAGTGGATTTTGTTGCCTTCAGTTGGGAAGGCAAACCACCAGTTGTTGTCAGAGAAAGGGTTAGCAGGCTTCACCTCAGGAAATCACTCCTTGACACAAGCCAAATCTGTAGTTACAATTTCTCAACTCATCCTTTCTGGTTGGTGTTTACTAAGACAGCTCAGATGCAGCATCTCCAGCAGTGTCTGGAGTTAGCATCAACATGCACGTCACTTTCCAATCAAGATAAAGATGCCCTGAAAAGCTTCCAGCCCAAATTAAAAGGAGAACAAAGAGGCGGGAATAGCAACAGGGAGGAGGATGAGAGGCAAGAGGGGAGAAAGAGAATGAAGGTGAGACAAGCATGATTATTGGAAAAACTAATTCAGGTGACTGATGGCAGTGAGTTTTCCAAATTAATATGAGTTAATTTTAAAGGATATTTTTGGAATGTGGCAGAGGCCACTGTTAAGTCTCATTGAAGTTAATTTTTAAAGGGGTAGAGGGTGGGAGGAAGAGAGAGAGAGGCCATGCCAGATGGGGTTTAAGAGGAGAAATCCAGACACGGACACAGCGTGAAAAGAGTTTGCAAGCAGGCATGTGAAGGGAACACAAAGGGGCTGGAGGGAGGGGGTAAATGGAGGTGGG
>VWZY01006388.1:163781-179120 GCA_013399075.1 Chloroceryle aenea
CGCCGGTCGCTGAGGAGGGTTGCGAGAGGGGGGAGGAGGGTTTCGCGTGGCAGAAACCTCGTTCGTGGCGACTCGGCCAGGCTTCCCCTCGGGTGTCTACCCCCCAGCCAGCCGCTGCCGAAGCTTTTCATTCGTACACCGCCGGGTGGGCGACCCGGGTCTCCGGCGTCCCCGGAGCGGCCGGGGCTTCTGGCTGAACCCCCCTGGGGTCGGGCTACCCGTGCCCTCCCGCCAGCCCTCGGCTCCAGCGCCCCGCCGGGAAACGTGCTGGGGTTCGGTGTGGCCATGGGATTAATGAATTTCCACTTGGCACGTGTGTGTCGGGGGTGAAATACGTCTCTTTTTAGCAGAAACTTTTTTTTTTTTTGCTTGCCTAATATTTTGATGCTTAGGGTGAGTTCAGTCAGCTGTTGTGGTATTTTCTGGTGTCCGCTTGTATTTTGTTTGGTTATCTTCTTTGTGTGACAAATCATAGATTTTTCCCTTAAAGTGTCCCTAGACTTGCATTTTAATAGGTTAGCATACTTTGTATTAGGGGGCTTTTTGGATGCAGGTGAGCAGTGCATAGCTCACACATGCATGCATTTGAGGGAATGTGAGAAGAACTACAGAGATGTCAGCTGAAATCTCATTGTATGTCTCTTGCCTTGCATCTGTCTTTCGCACGATAGCCTGCAAGCATGGTAGTACTTGTTCTGCTCTGCAGTAGAGGTGAATAAAGATGACGGCTGCACTGTCTCTTTGAAACTTTATGACATAGTTGATTATATTATAGAGCCGCATAGTTGTTTAGTTTTGAGGCCTGAAGGTCATCCTAAGATCATCCAGTTTTTATTTTCTGTTTGAGACAGGTGGAATGCTGGTGTGTGTGGTATGACTGACATTTAAAAATAAGTGGTTTTGGGAGCAAGTGACAGAACCAGGGAATATGTGTCACAGACTAATTCTCTCCTATGCTCGACCAAGATAAAGATGACACGGTAAATGTAAGTTCTGTTTAAAAAAAGCCATTTGTAAAGCAGTGGTGAATTCAACTTAAGCTATTTTATGAACACTTTCACACAAGAAACTTGATCATCTTTGACTGATCATGACCTCTGACTGAAGATTTTCCTGGAGGCAGGAAAGGAGCAGAATGGTTCTTTTCCTTGTAAGTTCACTGACGTCTTAAGAAGACATGCAGCCTCTCTGTCTCTGTGGAGACACTTTTCCATGCTCTGCAGCTGCTCTCATGAAACTTTCAAGAACATATATATCTGATATCTCTACTTCTCTTTTAAATGTGAATGAAACTGGCCAGTGGGATCAGAAGTGAGGTCAGAAGGACAGGCATCCACGTGTGTGCGTATATACATATGAATACACTTCTCTCCCTTACGGAGCGATTGCCTAAGTCTGATTTCCTTAGGAAACCGGGCTGGAAAATGGAGTGGAGGGAAGTCAAACAAGATCCTATTCAGTTCCAGTGCAGCTACAGCAAAGAGCACTTGTCCAACTGTTTGAGTCCTGTGCATAGTCGTGGTTACAGTGCAGCCGGAAGGCTATTATTGTTTTGAAGTGGATGAGATCATGTGGAATAATGAAGATAATGTGCCGCATCTCATAGCTTTTGTTTCCTGAATTGTATTTTAGGTTCTAAATCATGCATGTATACATATATATGTTGTTTGACTTTAAAGCCAAAAAAGTCTAAATAATTTTTGCAGGGAAACTGAGTAGTTCAGAGAAATGAAATGAACCCTTTTGGAAGGGAGATTTAGAAGTGACTTAACAGAACCCTCGAGAGTGGAAAACAATGAAATTGCTGGAGTTGTATTATTCTTTCTCCTCTTAGCTCCTTCAACTTGTATGTTCTCCAGTCAGAATGTTGTTAGAAGATTCTTGATATGATTACAATTTTAGCTCCTGTAATACTCTGTTTGTTCCAGATCATGCAATTTTTGTTTTTAAGATTCCTAACAAAGCACTGGACTAGACTGCAGAAGCTTCTATGAGCTCCGTGCGGTGCGTGGTGTTATTCTTAACTGTTTAAAATCTGTGACTTGGTACGGAACACGTTTTTTGGGGAAACTTTTAGTATGTAACATCTTGGATCAATTCTGTTGGAGTTCCACCGTATTTAGTACATTACAAATTCCCGGGTATTCCAGGTTTCCGTGAAATGTCTTCAGGGGAACATCCCTTGTTCCTTCTACCCTCAAGGTCTTTTAAGCTCTATGTGTAGCATATTTCATCTGTGTGCTGTGAGTCTTCTCACAAGTATGAGTATTTTACAGTATGGGGACTTTCTGCTTGTCAGAATAGTACTAACCCTAACCCATATATTGATATTTTATAGTTACCTTTTATTTGGTACTTTTTTTTTGTGATGCAGCAAATTTATCCTGCACCATCATGTGCTGGATGCTAAGACTTTCTGATTAATACTTTTAAGAAAGATTAGATGTAGTATGATCTGTAATTGGGGAAGAAAATAGCGTAATGTGTAAATAAAGCTAGAAGTATTCCTGTTGCCTGCAGTAATGGCAAAGTTAAGTCTTGGCTCGACTCCCCCCCAAGTCTGTCTCTGTATTCACTACTTCCAATCAGGGTTTTGTAAGCCAAATGCTGATCTTTGCCAATGAATCCCCTGTGTAAAGGTGAATAGGGTTTGGTATTACAATTAAATCATACCTAAGATTTAGATGCTGATGTAGAAAACAGAGTTGTCTTTGGTTTTCACCCCAGGTACTCTAGCTCTGCGTTAACTGTAAGTGTATTGTCACTAAAGCAGTGTATGGTTATGATAAGTGATGTCCTTCTGTGGCTCCAGTCAGGACTGGGGTTTCATAACACTACATTTTGCATTAACATATAGGAATGTTATGCATCCTGAAGCACTATTGTACTATTTAGAGGGATAACAAACCAATAAATAGGCAAGGAATGGCATGGAGAGGGAATGCAGGACTTGTTGGTCCCAGTCGGTACTTCTACGAATGGTTGTCTACAAAGCAGGCAGTTTACATCTGAAATAACAAATCCTTTGTCCCTTTGACTCCTCAGCATTTCTGCCCATGTTTGCTTGATGGCTTGGGTGTACCTAGCACTCAGAGGCCTTGGAAAAGGAGGTGACACCTTCACCTTTAGCTCAGAAACCTTTCTCCTCCTGTAAGGTGGGCTGTGGAAGGTGTGATTATGCACGGTAGGACAGTGTAGGTGGCTTGGGACGTGGTTTATTTTTGTCCCTTGTGTGATGAAGGTGGCAGCAAGATTCTAGCACGAGGCTGGTGGCGTCAGTCACGTTTGTTTCCTTCAGTTTGTATCTTTCCTTTTGCTCATGTTTAAGCTATACTCACCAACTGGACAAGGTGAAAACCAGAAGGTGTAAAGGTGTTTGTTTCAGCATATACATGACTTGGTGACTTATTTCGAAACAGTCGTGTGAGTGCTCGTTTCCACTAATGATCTAGAGCATACACTCAGCTTACTCGCTTTTAAATCTCCTGGTGTATGGATCAGTACAGCAGGACTTCTTGTTTTAAGGGTTTTGTGCTGTATTCTAATACAAATAGATTAACCCTAATGTTCTCTTGGTATTCTCAGATATTGAACTTAGACCGTCATTCTTACTTCCTGAATCTAAAACTCTGCGTGTGTATGTGCAACTTGAAAATGTCTCATGCAGCTTGTTGGTTCGTGTTAACCTTGTCTGCGATGAAAATCTTGTTTCAGTTTACTGAGGCTTCTATTAACTAAATGTTTTTGCTATTTAAAGAAGTATTGTAGTTTCAAGTTATGATGTTTAATACTTTTTATTAAGTATTAAAATAATACTTAATTATTATTTTTATTTTTCACAATATTCTCATCTTTGCACTTTTGGGACTGTTATTATATTCTTAAAGCTAAGATCACAAGTAAAAAAATATAAAAAGGGTTATTTATATTTTTGTTTTTATTAATTATTTTTGTTTTGTTTTTGTACTCCCTCTGCTGGCTGCTTCAGTTACAAATACCTGTACTCAGAGTTACTGAATCTGCTCTTCCTTTATGATTTTGTCAAATGAACACTAATGTGTCCTGATTTCAATCTGTATTTAAAATGTACAAAAAAAAAAATATCTAATTGTTAAATGAAGAAATAGTATTTGCAGAAATGGCAAATTTTACACCTGTTATGTGGAGCAAAGTTTTAATTTTTTGTTATAACTTCTATTGATTTGAACTCTACAAACAACTGAATCTTTTGGTGAATGGACCAAGTATTCACTAGTAAATGTCACAGAAATAACAGCTCATCTATTGCTTCAAAATGTTTAGTTACCTTTTCTATTTATTGTAACAAATTTACTGCCCAGCCCTGCAGAACAGCTGTGGCAAAACCTCAATAATTATGCTGGTTTGTTACATTAGAGAAATGTTATCATTTATGAGTTTGACTTGGGTCTACACGGCTGCACTCAGTATTCTGGAGAGGTAATGGACAGTCTCTTAAGACACCAGTTTTAGTACACTAGTATGCAGTAGTGTTCATCCAAAATATTTGTGGCATTCAGCAATAATAGCCCGTAGGATCTCCAGAGGTTGCGTACAAAGGTTGCTTTCTATATTATTGAAAAGAATAATCGAATATAATTGAAAAGAATAATTCAATAATAATCTGTATTATTGAAAAGAAGTCATCGCCTTCCCCGTGGGTGTCAGTTATGGTCAAAATGGGGCAGTATTTTCTGTTGCTATTTCTGCTGACGATCCAGGGTTTGCTGTGTTGTGTCCTTACTTGTGCTGGTACTTGGCTTCCCCCTGCCAGAGATGGAAGAGTGCCACCTGCTGATTGACAGCTCCTTGCAGCGCTTCCTCTGCCGCAGGAAGGCTCTCGCAGCTCAGCCTTGCGTATCCTGGGGGATGTGACAGGGTGATGTGGCTGAAGGTGGCACCTGTGGTGAATCAAGCCTCAGCTTTGACCCCTTCTACTAAATGATGCTATTTTTTCTTTCCAGTTTTTTTCAAGGTGAGCAAACAGGGTTTTCATCCTGGGAGGTGGACTTCGGTCACATGCGCACACCCCCCCATCCTCATCCCATTTTCAAAAGCTTGGGAGAAAGCAGGGTATTTTTTTGTGGCTTCATCGTCACTTCTTCTCAAGATGTCATAACTGGTGTGGGTGGAACCAGGCTGGCTGATGTTTATGGAAGACTTTGGCTTCTGCTATGCCAGACAATGTATTGATGTGGTTTATGCTTGAATGTGACAGTTGAAAAGGCAGGTAACAGACTCACAGTCCTGACTTTACTAACAACTGAACATTCCAGACTGTTAATGGTGTGTTAGTTTTATCAGGGGAGAACGACAAACTGGTTAACAAGGTCTACATTTCTGTGGTAAATCAATAAATTAATCTCTACTGTTAGTGCACACTAAGGATGTTTTATTTCAACTTAGGAGTAGGTTAATTATGTTCTTAGGTTAAAAAACTCCCAACAACTTGGCAAGAGTCTGAATAAGTTGAAACAAGTGTATCATTTAAATACTTACAAGGAACTTCTTTATTTTGGAGTTCTTTTTATATCTCCTTCCCAGTGATTTATTGCCACAGGATGCTTTCTTAATTCCCATCTCCTAAGCAACTTGTCATAGGTGGCATTACAAAGAAAAGATAATAAGAGTCCAAATTTCATGTTATTTTGAAACATACACTGATGGCAAGTTTGAGTCTGCGTGAGTGAGATTTTTAGCATCACATCATCAAGAGATGTTAAATCTTATGCTCAATAAGACTAGAATTTGTGTCACTGTAGGTCACTTGAAGGCTTTCTTTCAAAAGTAGTTCTGGCTTAAGAATACCAAAATAGAAGTCTTTTAGATGTTACCTTTAGAAAACTCCTACTCCTTTTAGTGGTTTCTAATTAAAATAATAATAAAACTGCTCAACATAGAAGCAGGAGCAGCAGTAATCTCACCTTCTTTGATGCTGGCACCCAAGGAAAAGATTGTCAGGATCTGAGACCAGTTAATCTACCTCCCCTCTGGAAACTGTGAAGATTTAATGCTTTCATTAGCACTTATTGATTTCTTGTTTCTAAATCTTCTGCAGCTGAGTTATACTTCTCTTCACAAAGTTTATTCAGCTGTTAGTAATTCCCAACATTCTTCCTTCCTCTTATCCTTCCACTTGCATCAAAAAGAAATCCCCTGACGTCAAGCTGCAAATGGTTCCTAAAGGAAAGAAGACTGAAGTTCTAACAACTTTTACAGAGCCTCACATCTCTCATCCTTCTGATTCATACGCACTCAAAACAGCAGGTATTTCTAGCTGCTGACAAGCATTGCCATCTTCACTTTAATAATACTGTTTACTTTGATTCAACCTATGGGGAAATTTCCAGGCATTTCTGTAACATTGGGGTGCTTTGCTGGCTCAAAGAATTAAATGCTTAGTCTGAATTATGGTGGGCAAGTGTGCATCCCGTTTATTCTTTTGTAGTTTTCCTCATTCCCTAATATTTGTTTCCCCATTGTATTTCTTCTATAGTGTCTTACTCTAGTCACTGCCGAAGCAGGTGAAGCTACTGCCCTCTCCTAATTGTCTTCAACTCATTCAGAGAGAGGGGGGAAAAAAAGAAGTTACGTGCTTTAGTTTTACACTGACTTCCCCCACCGACACTTTGCAGTGAAGTGTATGGTAACTTATGCTTCTACTTAGGCTGGTTTTTGGGTGTTTATATTTTCATTTTCTTTCATGCATCTACCTTGGCAACTGCTCAGGAGTGAATTCTTTCTTGGAACATAGCTCTGTCGGCTGTGCTTTCTTTGCATGGCTTTCTCTCTCTTTCAGTTGCGTCTGTATTTTTGGCTTAAGATTATTTCCTCCTTGTCCACCCATCAGTTTATTTTAGCTGATGTTTCCTTCTTGATTGCTGAATTGTGTTAATTTTGTTTCTTCCTGCAGTGGGCCTGTGTCTTATCCTGTCCTTTTTACAATGCTCTTATTTTCCCCAACTGTTTTGGTTGGGTGAGGGCACTGCACTGCTGTTACTCTTCTAGCGTAGTTCACTTCAGCTGTATTATCTATTTTTTGGTAAGACTAAATTTTGCATGGTAGTTTGAAAACTCTTGCTATGTGTTCTGTATTTGCAGTGACTCATTGCATTTCCTAATCTGCCACTGTCTGCCCAGCCCTAAGTGTGATGTCAGTAGAATATTTTTTTTCTTGCCTTTTTTTAAGCAAATGTAGGACTGTTGAACGTTACTGTTTGATGTAACAGGAAACTGAACTAATCTGTTCTCAAAACAGGCACTGCCTTAGCCAGTATGCTTAGGTTTCATCATGCCAGGCTCCCATGTCTCATGCTTGTGAGCAAATCCCTTTTGTGTGAATGTGTCTCATTGTTCCTGTTTCTTCAGACTTCATTTTTCACCAGTAAAGTCACCTGAGACAACCACACTCAAGAAGCTGCTTTTTCATGATTCCTGACTCTTAGATGTAGTCCTGTGGCCTTCAATTTATGGTTACGAATGCATGGGGGGCTTGAAATTAGAGGTGTCTTTCTGAGAAGTGCTTTCAGGGGGTCAGAGAGTATGGGTGACCTGCAGTCTCCAATGTTTATAGAACACTGCATTCCCTTTACAACTTCTGGCTTAGCTGTTGTGGTGGTAGAGAGACCATTATCATCTGGTATGTTGTAGGAACTTCTGTAGGCTGGCTGAGCAGGAAAGTGCTCATAGATTGCCCATTTCTTTCAGACATTTTTTGGACTTTGTTGGGGCTCTGTGCAGTACTTGTACTTCTGAACTAAGCACAGAGAGGATACAAGTTCAAGCTCTAGCCCTGAACATTTTGCTTAATTTTTAGTGTGCTCCTTGGTCCAGCTTAGACTGCCTAACTGACTGCATGCATGTTGGGAGAAAGAAAAGGGGGGTTTTTACCAAAAGGCAGTAGGAATGGTACTTGTCTCCTCTTACCTTGTGTGAGGAGAAGAGCTCAGCGTTGTGGACACAGGCTGAGTCATGCCACCTTACCCTGTGGCTGGAGAACAGGCTCTGGGCTGTTCTATTTACTCGTGTATGGACCAGCAGATGAACCTTAATACTGTTTGTGGCACTTAGGACAGACCTTGTTTCTACAGACCAAGTTCTAGCAAATGAACTACAGGTTCTGCAAAGTCCCGAGTGAAAGATGGGTCCAGTGAATAAGGAACCATTGCCAGAGGACGTGGCTTGCGTCCTTACTCCCTGCAGTTGTTTAGCTTGTCTGTCTTTGTTTCCACATCTTGCTGCTTTGGAAGGTTTCTTAAAAGATGTGGCTCAAGTGTGTAAATTAATGTTTATAGGGGAATGAGAAGACACAAGTTTTATCAGTTGACAAGGATGAAGGAAGTATATGTGGTGATATCATATGTTAATGAAGAATGAGGGGGGTTTATCCATCTATGGCAGCAGTATTGAAGGGGTAGATTCCAGAAATTGAAAAAGGAGAAGGTTGGCATGGTAAGAGAAGTTGAACATTTTTATTGCTCAAAGGAATGCAATTACAGCAGAAGAAACTGCTCATCCTTATAAGGAAAGCTATTTATAAACTCTGAGAGATTTCTTTTAGGGTAGATGAAAGACTTGATATGTAAATATCTCCCAGCAAATCATCAAATTTTGAAGAAATATTTTCACTCAAGTGTAAGATTTCACTGGCAGGTATGATGACAGGTTTTCCAAGTGTGAGGGTTATTTTTCTTTTTAATGTCATAAATGTTTTCTTTCTGCTTAATTGCATACACTTTTTCCCTCTTTTTAGTAGAAGCATAAATGGTACTGGTGAATCTTATGTACCTTCATGAAGTACATAAAGTGAGTGACTAATCTTGTAGTTTATTTATTCACTTTTTGTAGCTTAATGTTATCCTCACCAATTGGCCAACTGCTATTTGACCATCTTCTTGTGTGTGCCAGCTGGCTGTGTCTTTTACCATTGTTTTACTGTTCTACTCTGTGAGTCTCTTTCTTATTTGTAATTTAATAATTTATCCACCTCATTCCTGTCTTTTCTAACAATTTATGAAAGCATAAATCTGGCTACAGGTGGAGTGCATGCCTCTTGTCTGTCTCTGAACAAGAATTTCTTTGGATGGCTCTAGGCATGGATTTGTTTTGAGTACATCCAACGTTAGCGTGGCTGGTTACTTTGCCAGTGATGGCCTCTTACTTGTCTGTGACAAGTCTTGATTCTTGTTTACAAGATAATGTTGCAGTTGTTACCTCCCGATTTGACTGGAAGGATAGCTGTTTGTTTCAATCAGCTGTGTGTAACTTTTTTAATAACTCTGTTGAACTACTCTCTTAGCACTCTCAAACATCTTGTTTGAACAACTTGCGTTGGAATCAAAGCAACTCGCCATTCTGCTGTGCCAAAAACCATTTCCCCCCAACTTGTAAAAAGAGATTTTTGTTTGTCTTGTTTGACAACAGTTCTTTTGGTGTTTATGGAGCTGAAGGGAGGAATGGTAAGGAAGTTGAAATCTGCTGTATATATGGAAATTGGAAAGAAAACACGAGACCGGTTATACAGAACAGTATCAGAATATTGAAATTCTTCTGCTAAAACATAAATCTGTAAGACTTTGTCTAAATATAGAAAGGTCCTGCGCTGAACATCACTTTCAAACTTAAAACTGAGTTGTCAAACTGATATGACAGTCTGTGTAAAGAGTTTTGTATTGGCTTAAATGAATATAATTTTGGTAGGTTTTAGACCTCTTGGAGGTGAGCTCTAGCAGGTCTGCTAGTGGCAGCTGAGACCTACTTCTCTGCTCAAAGCCATGGCCAACTCAGTAGAGGTAGGAGAAGAAAGGCTCCAGCACAGGTTGTTGGCTTCCTAACATCTGATACGTGCAGAGGTGAATGTCTGCTAATATATTGAGCTGTAGGCTGCTGTAATTGATGAAGAACTGCAATAGTGACCTTGGGCCCTACTCTGTGTGCAGGTAACTCTAGAAGCAGGTTGCAAGAGGCTGTTAGGAACAATGATGACATTGCTTCATTCCCTTTCCTGTCTGTTAGTGCTGGAATATGTCTGACCCCAAAGCAGGCTTCTTTCAGAGAGCTCAGATGGTAGGTGTCTGACTCTCTGTAGTGTAGGGGAAATTTTCTGCTGGTTGACTTCTCGAATAAGTTCAGTGTGGAGTCAGAGGATCACCAGTGCTGATGGACAAACAAGCCACATCAGTATGTTGCTTGGAGCTGATTAGAGGATAACCCCTTTCATGTGCAGCTCATCTTAGATCAGTTTGGCTGTGCTTAGTACAGCTATGCCATACTTTCACAGTCCTTGAAGTTCACATAAACTAACCCTCCTGTTTAAAGAAACAGCCTAATTCTTCCTACTTAAGGCTGCTCCTTCCCATACATGTGTACTTCTCCTTAGTGGAGGCCCATTCATGTGGCCCCATGGTGATCTTGAGGGGCTGCTCTCAGTTAAACTAGGTCAGGATTAAAAAGGGAGAAGATGCATGCTATGAAGTGTTAATGAACTTCTGAAAGTAAGGTGGGAGTGCATGTTGATAATGTGTTATGTAAGGTGGAAGTGTCCTTCAGAGATGGGGAAATGGAAGCTGGCTTTATGAAGATTTCTACTTGCCTGCTCTGTGGTTTTTGTTCTGGTGTTCTCTTCCTTCTTGCCACCCCCGACTTTTGATTTGATTGGCCAATAATTTACCTAGCCCAGCATGTGCATTGTTAATGATAGGAAGTGTTACTAGGTATCTTTTTAAATTAGCAACCCCCAAATCCTTCTAATTCTGTTATGAAGATCTTTCACAGACAATGGAAGTGCCAATTGTTTTATGGCCTTTTCTACTGGTGGTGGTTACATTTAAGTTTTATGGGCATGATTTATTTTTTTTTCCCCAGTATGCAGTAGTGATAGACTCTTGTCACTTGTGTATTACTGAAAAACACAAAAAGGATTAGACGGAGGTGCAAGGGTATTCACTAGTTCTGTAAGTGCTAATGACTGGAGAGAGCCTGAACTCATGATAGACACTATCACCATACCCCTACTCCCTGCCAAGTGCTGGGTGAGCACAGACCAGTGCTCACAACAGACTTGTATATTTTCTAAACCAGGGCATGTTTAAAACTTAGACAACACAGACACCTCTGTTACCTTTCCAAGGAGCTGGGAAAACCGTTTCAGGTTAGACGAGCAGCTACGAAGCAGAGAAACGGCAGAGCTGCAATGACCCTTCACAACCTGCCTTCCGATCTGGGGATCCCTTTGCCAGACAGCATTGCTTTAATGATCCAAGGAGAATGTTTCTATAGCTTCCCATGACTTCATTTGATGTTGTGTTTATCTGTTTCTGTAAACAGCTCCCAGATCTGGGAGATCTGGGGGAACTTTGGGGATCTAGGCAGCTTTGAATGAGAAGCATAGTAATGTGGTGTTCTTTTCAAGGCCAGCAGTGAGACCAGTTTAAGTGTGCTTGTATTAAAACCACAAAGTGAGGCAATGATTAGTTCTGATTAGACCGACTTCTGCTGCTGCCACTTTCCTAAGCTGTGTTTTTGTTGAGGGAAGGATTGCTGTTTTAGCAAATAGCGTCACATTTGTTGAGAAATGGCAAGAACCATACAGATGACAAGTTTACCTCACCAGGGTCAGTAAGACTGGGAAGAGAAAAAAGGAGAAAGACAGAAGAGAAAATATCCTTCAGATACTCCTAGACTGTATTTGCAATTCAGTTTCCCAGGCACTTACATTTTTCTGCTTCATTTATTGATCTTGAGCTTTAGAATTTGCAGCTGCTTTATTTCACCTTTTAATATGAATTTGCCCTGAGTTTCAGGTTATAGTTTCTTCCTCCTTTGTAGTTACTGGTATGGTCTGGCCATGGCTAATTGTGATGTGGTCAGTGCTGTTTCTTAGAAGTGAAGTGTCAAGCCGTGCTGAGGAAGAATGGCACTTTGGTTATGTGATGGTTTTTGTAGACGCTTTCATAACCCAAACCTGCATCTTTGAATCAGTTAGAAAATCTTTCTGAAACTACTTCAGAGCTCTTGAACTTAATAAAAATAAGAGAAAATTTTGTTTTTTAGGAGTATCAATAAAGAGTGACAATAAGGAGAAATAGATAAGCATTCTTAAAAATGTCCAGTGGCTGTGAAAGAATTCAGTCTAGGTGATGGTTCCAGATACCCTCCCGTGTTGCTGTTCAGCAGGCACACTGTCATTTACATGCAGAAGCACAGATAATGGTGACTTCCTACCTTGTACTGCTGGAGGCTATATGTGGTTCTCTACGTACTGGTGTCTTTTATATTGTCTGGCTGTCAAAATCTTTGTTTGAAGCCCTAGTCCTTCAGTGTTATCAACTGATCAGCTGATGCATGGATCAGTGAACCTTTGGAATTCAGGTTTAGGATTGATTTAGTTGTTTTTAGCAGTCTGTTGCTATCCCACACTTGTTTGGTAATAATGCTGTTCTGAAAAAAGAGAGCTATTCTTTATGAATTCTTTTTGGTAAATCACTGTAATAGCAATACTGTCATCTTAGTGTTGCAGTGCCTTTTTTTTTCTTGGAACAATGCATGATTTGGGTACCACCCGAAGTGCTGCTTTCCTATTTTATACGTCTTCATTTTCATCTACTTTGCTTGCGTGTTCTTTCTGCTGAACCACTGTAAATCTGTTCAACTCTGCACCTGTGACAAACAATTCAAATCGGGTAAGACAAGAACAATAACCTCTAAACACCAACCAATTTTGTGGACATTAGATCTGAAGTCTGGATGTTCCTGCCACTTTTTCTTCCCTCTTTGCTTCCTGCACCCATTTCTTTCTGCCTAGCCTTCGCACTGCTTGGAACCTCTGCTGTCTCATAAGGTGGGCAAAACTTCTCTTTTCTCTTAGTGTCCAGTTATTCATGTCTCTTTGGTCTTCTTAGCTGCTGGTTTTCATGAATTCATTTGATAAATGTATTATTTGGTCAAATTTGACTGCAATTCGTCGTGAGGTCAAAATGTATTTGTAGGAGCAAGTTTTGTAGCTGAAAAGCCAGTTGAACAATTTCATGTCCTGTTTCTTTTGACCTTCTAAAGATCTGTTGGGTTTTTGTTGTTGCATCTTTATTAGTTCTCTCAGCAGCACTGAGGTTTTATTAATGATGGCTCTAATTTTTTTGAATTCCTAAATTTTTTCATATTTGATGCACAAGGCAAAGATTCATGGTTTCTGGGGGAGAGGTCAATGATGTTTTCAGTAGCTTCTTCCTTCTCAAGTGTAATTTACCAAGGGACACTGCAATCAAGTCATCATGATGGGAAGTACATCTCAACTGATGTAATGCATTTGCGTTTCCTGGAAACAACAAAATCACAGCACCGCTCCATTTAATGCAAGGGGTTTTTGTCATTGATTTCGGTTGCCGTGATGTTTACTCCTGTCATTTGATCTTTCGGTTGTAATGGGCTGTTCGTGCTTTATGAATCTGATATCCTGACATCAGCCTTTC
Source organism: Chloroceryle aenea (assembly GCA_013399075.1). Lineage (NCBI taxonomy): Eukaryota > Metazoa > Chordata > Aves > Coraciiformes > Cerylidae > Chloroceryle > Chloroceryle aenea. The sequence goes on from VWZY01006388.1 coordinate 177,266, forward strand.
AAAGCAGTGTTGAAAGTTTTTAATTCATGTAGAGTATTTTTACAAAGTATTTTGAAGTATGCTGCAGACAAATCTGATTTCAACCAAACTTCTAGTCTCTCTCTGCAGACTGTGCTAAAACAGGGAATCATCATAATTGATGCATAAAGCTGGATGGACTTGATAGATAAATCCTTCGTATAGATTAAATATTCATCTAACTCTTATTACTCCTGTCAGGAATATATTTTCTGATGAAGATGCAGTGGTTCCTCCCGGGCTGCCTGGGAGCTGAAATGCATTAAGGTGAAACAGTATCACCTTGCTCCTGCCGGCTGCAACAGTATGTGTTTAAGCCAAATCACTTTGCTCTATTATTCACTGTCTTAACTATTTTATCTAAAAACTTCATTTAATCAGAAGTAGAAACACGTGACATTTCATCACTTGCAGAAATGCTTTGCATTTTTTTTTTTTTTTTAGTTTAGTTTGTTGTTTTTTTTCCCAAAGATCCAAACCAAACATGTTCAGTGACTGCTTCTGAATATTATTTATGTTTTGGCCTCTGGAAAAGGATGACTGTGTTGCTAATTCTTTGACTTGACTTCTTCTGTGTTGACTTCAGGAAGAGTAAGTTACGCCAATATATGGAAGAACATGAGCTCCATATTATGCAAGTGATTGCTCTGAACACTTAGGACATCCAAATGTTCTTTGCTGGTCACAGCTGCTAGAATGCAGCACATACAAGTTACCTTAGTGATAATTTGTAGAGTGAATAATTATGTGTAGTGAATTTCTTACCAAAAACATCTTCAACAGTTCAAAGGAAAGGGTCTTGCCTTAGTTATTCTTGTTTATCCTTAATTTCACTGGGCATCATAGCAGTGGGGTAAAGAACAGGTTTGCTGCTTAGTAACTTTATCTTGTTCCTGTACTTGAGGCAATGGCAGTACAGAGGGTGGGAAAGCACGCAGCCAATAAAAATAAACTAATAATAAAAAAGTGAAGTGAAAACGTCTGTCCTGTGTACAGACACTGAGATCACAGAGATGTTTTCAGAGTTCAGGCAGACTCATGTGACACTGTTGTGATACTGTACTGTAGAACTCATTGGGCACTTATGTATGCAGATGTGGGAGCAAAAATTACTACTTGCAAAAATTCCCCTCGTTCTTGGTCATAATGGTACTCTTATGGCTCTGTATTATTAAAGTAATGGTAATTATTTTTGTTATAGGTAATTCCTTGTGCTGTTTTATAGCTCATGATCTCAAGGAAGTTTGCAAGCCACTGACTGAACCTTGTGTCAGCTTTGCTAGGGAGTGGTAACCAGACAGACAGTTGTCCTCTGTACGCTGTAGGGACACAGGCTCAATGGTTGGGGTTTTATGTGCTTAGCTCTGCATAAGTCTTGCTGAAGACAACTTCTACAAGTGTTTTAAAAACAGTAGGATAAAATGATTTTGTAAAAGTATGGTTTTTGTTACAGCTTGAAGATGTTTATTCTGTTTATGGTCATTTTGTGTCTGTCTGTTTTTCCAGGCCAAAGATGTATTTGAAACTCAAATCCCAGTAAAACTCTTTAAACAAGAGTCAGATTTGCAGATGAGAATAGGACATAGATTTTATTATTTTTTTTTCCTTTCAAATAGGCCTTTTTTTCTTTTAAGTGGGATGACGTGTCTCTAAAATGCATTTGTGAATTAAATGGAGGCTGGTTTAGCTTCAGATTTCAGGAAAATTAGCTTTAAAGGACATTATCACATGATCTGGACTAATGAATAAGGTATGTTAAACTGGTGAAAGTTTTGTTTTTTCAGATGTTAGAGTGCTCAGCTCTTACTTCATAGCAATCTCCTCTGAAACAACTGTT
>VWZY01006388.1:179166-193493 GCA_013399075.1 Chloroceryle aenea
TTTTTTTTGGTGAGATTTTAATATATTGAACCAGGAGGTTTTTCACATGGCCTTTCTGTAAAGTCATATGTTGGCACAAGCTCAAGGGCATGAACCGCATTCTGTGTTTATAAAGAAAGTGGAAATTGAGGGAGAGGAGGGAATTGCAAGCAGTGATGGGTTTTTCTAGTGAAGCTTCTGCACAGCTCTGTTGCTAATTTCTCCTTAGGTGTGTGTCCAACAGAAAATGGGAAACACCTTTTCTTCACCACCTCCCCCACGATAAAAAAATAAGGCCTGTTTTCTTGCTGGCCTGCAGCTCAGGGTGTGGGGATGGCGACTCATGTTTTGCTTACGAAAGAATTGTGATGTTTTTATGGAAGTTTTTAAGAAGAGAAAACATTAAATAGCTATTGTACAAAGAGGCACCAGTCATAAAATACACTAGAGGTGTATTTATGAATGGTAGGTTACATTTTGGACTTGGAACAGACTTTTTGTTCCTCCAGTGTTTGTGGCAAGTATTAAAAATAAGTGAAGGAGAATGCTGATCCTGTAAGAGTTGCAATATTAGAGCACAGAGATGGTTCTCCTGATTGGATGCTGCAGACGGGCAACTCCCTGCTTGCCCTTCAGACAGTTGTGCAATGTTCAGGGCTGAAAGTCTGTCAACATAGTTTTATTATTATTATTACTTTTATTTTTATTTTTTGGGTCACTTGTGGAAGCAGACCATCAAAGTTTCCTAACAAAGGCACTAAAAAGCTTCTAGGTTAATCATTTGGATAAGAAAATTCATTTAAGTTCATTTCATGTTTTGAAGACAGCACAGTCAAACTGCCCACACCAGACAACTGAATAGGTTGGAGTTCATTATATTTAACTGGATTTTTCCCTTTTGAAAGTGGAAAGCAAGAAGCTGCTGGAATATCTCGTTTACAGGGTATTTAAGACCTTTTACCTTTCCAGCTCAGCTCACAGCAATAGTTCATACCGAGGCACCTCCGACATTTTGCTCGAATTCAGCTTAATTTTCCTGACACTTTAAAAAAAACTTACAGTATCTTTTCTTTCTTTGACTCAACAAATGGGCTTGTGACTTGTTTTAAAATCCACAGTCTTTGTGAAAAGAAATGTTAGTTACTCTTTCTGAGGCTGTGGTGAGGAAACAGTGCTGCTGGTTATGGCTGGGAGACCAGAGTCCAAAATATGGTTGTAAACTTGTTTGCCATTCTTCAGCTTTTCTTTTGGCATTCCTGTAGTTGCATGTAGACAGCAGTTGGTTTTCAGTACTGTAGCGTTCTGGACTACTGTGCTGCACAGGTGAAGTAACCTTGCATCTGACTGATTTCATCGTCCAAAGGAGGAAGGGAAATACAGCTTTTGAATGCTGTTGTTAAACTGTGAACTGTAGTTTCACTTATTCACCTGCTCCCTTCCCTGGCTGATTTTAAGTTATGCGTGTTTGAGATTATGGTAAATATTTTTTCCTTTACTAATGCATTGTACCTTTGTCAAATTCCCCTGTATTATTCATGTGAAAGGTGGGCAGCTGGTGAAAGCTAGGGAAGGAAATTGAGTGCTACCAAGTGCTAGTAACAGTATTTTTTTAACAACATAAACTCATCTGTTCATATTCTCCTAAAATAGAGGCAGGATTTCTGATGGGACTAGATGCTGGTTTTGCCTGTCCTGTTATGGTTATCTCCTGAAAGGATGAGGAAGCATTCACCGGCTTTTCTTCCTTCCAAAACTTATCATATATTTTGTCAATGGATTCCTACCATATAGCCTCTTAGTATTCCCTCTTTAGGAAGAGGGGTTTTTTTTTCCTTTTTTTTTTTCAATCCCATCCATTTCCAAAGAGACTTTTCTCTGAAACACCTCCCCCCATGTTGACAGCTTTACCAAGGGAGAGCAGCTGTCAGATGAATGAGATTGGTAGTTTTATAGATACTCATAATCTTTTTGAGAAATATCAGGAATGGATTTTTAGCAGTTACAATTCTGTGACTGCTTTAAGTAGACATTTTACAGCTATTTGTTATCTTGACTAATGCTATCAGCATAAAGGGCTGCTTGATTCTTCCGTGAAGTGTACTTTGGAAGATTAACGTGCACAGGATGTATTAAGAGCAGGAAAAGGGAAGAGAGCAAGATATAAAAGAAACAAGATAGAATTTCATAGTTCCTTTTTTTTTTTTTTGCCAATCAGAAATGAAACATCTGGAAGGACAATTGGGACATCAAGAAATGGAAGGGGGCAATAAGGAATTTTCTGGCAGAAGAGGAAGATTTAAAAAATCCCAACAAAAACAAAAATAGATTATGACACATCAGTTCATGTTTTTCCATTGAGGAGATACAAGTCCCACCTACTCAAGTTTCTGAAGGAAATTCTGCCAGTCTGAGGAGCTGAAATATCAATCTTTGGTCATATTTCTTGTGATACAATATTTTTCTCTATAAGTTAGGAGCATATAGGGACTGCAGTGTTTCTTTTACTGTATAAATTCTGTGCTGCAAATAGCAGCTGTTTTTCTGGTAGATGCCTTTTATGGTGCACTTATGTTTTAAAGCTTCCGTAATAATTTCCTTTGTTGCAGTTTAAAAAGGCAAAGGCTGGCCTACCACTAAGTTTCTGGGCAGCTGAGCTGACTCTGCGAGAAGGGTTCTTTGCAGGATTTCCAGTGTGACAGTAGGATAGCATTTATTTTGTCCATTTAGGAAGTCATAACCTCTTCAGACCTTGAATCTAATTTTTTTAGAGCTATTCAGAGTATAGATTACTTGTATATATGCTTTCTTACTTAAAGAGAGTGAGTTTAACTGCAGGTTGAGTGTGGAAAGGCAAAAAAGCTTTACAGATGTGTGAGTATCAGAAGGCAAGATGTTCCATAGCAGTAGTGTTCTTCAGACTTTAGGTTTATATAGAACTGGATCTAAATATTAGCAAGGAAATGTCTGAGGCTTTACTAGAAAACAGGCAAGGGATTTTGCTTTCTTCCTCTTTCCACTCTTTCAATGTTGCTGAATTTATTGATGGGTGGTTTTTTAATTTTGTGTGTGTAATTATTAGTATTTTTTTTAAAAATATTTTTCCCCCCCTCTCCCCCAAGCCCTAGGAGATACAGCTCTCTGCCCGGTAACTGCGAGGGTCATCATTAGCACTCTGTTATCTCACATGGATGTGCGAGGACTTTAATCTTCTATATAATTGGTGCTGGCGATTGCTGCTAAGGCTGTAAAGGAAAACCATCCGTTCACCTTCGTGTGAAAATGGATGATTGACGAACTCGTGAATGTTTCCTCTGGGCTCTGAACCGAGTAAGGCAGGCAGAGTACCTCAGGCAGTCTAATTTCCTGGCTTGATAATAGACTGGGAAAAGAGCCATTTGTTGTCTCCAGGGTTGTCCATATATGGACATATCTTTTGCCGGGCTGAGTAAAAACAGGCATCTTTCAGGAAAGAATAGAATGTTACAGGATTGGAAAATGAAGTTTTTTATAAGCAGAGATCTGGCTTAAAATAACAGATGGTTGTTTGCTCCAGTGCACTTCAAAACAGCAGAGGCTCAGGTTTGTGTCCTGGAAGTGTGTTAGAGAATGGCAGCTATAGGTGTTGAGCATGTAAATGTGTTCATGCTCACCCTGGTTGCTCGGCAGCCTTTTCTTTGAGAAGGACCAGTGCTGGTGCAGACTAGACCTGTAGGCTTTCAGTGCCTTTTTAGTTAGCTTTGGTTTAGAGACTAGGAAGACATTTAAGGTGAAGTTAAATACAAGAAAGATTATTTCAGTCTTTGTCTCTGGCTCAGTAGTATGCTCATTTATTGTTGTATGAAGACCTTTTATAGTATTCCTTGACGATTTGAAGGGTCAAGCTGATCATTATTGCTTAGGAGATCCAAGAACAGCTGGACAAATCTCATGTCAATTGCAGATTTGTGCTGTTATTTTCCAGTCATTCAAAAAGTCTGGGGTTTATGTGAAGTTCCCTCTGTTTTTACTCAAGGTGACTATGAAATAGTGAGTATGTGTGTGTGGAAGCAGTGAAACAGCCTTCTCAGATGGATCCTAAAGCACCACAAAATGAGCTTCTTTTAGCTGTCCTTGGAATGCCATTATCTCTGCGCCTCATCAGATGACAGACTTGAGGACAGGAAGCGGGGTGGGGGGTGGTAAATAAGTCAAACTCATGGTTGTAGGATTATGTTGTATCTGCTAACACAGCTAAAACTGGTTACAATATTTTACATCTACTACACTTGAAACACAGATATTAAAAGAGATGTTGTTTTCCAATGAACAGGGACCACAGAAAGAGTTCTTGATTTCTGAGAAGGGACTATTTACAGGGGTTGTCCCACTGTTTGTGTTGTCAAGCCCACAGGCACCCTGGTTAGGATAATGGTTTATTTCTGATTTAGGGGGGATCATGAAGTACACTGAATAGCAAAATCTTCCCTAAAACTCTCATATTGCTTTGGAGGTTCACTTAGAATTGTTGTGGTTTATGTTTTTTTTCCTCCTACCTGATGTACTTGGAAGGAGAAGGTATACAAGAGGAAATAAGCAAGAGGGGTTTTTTTTAAATTATTTTTTTTCCCTTCTATTAAGTGTAGTGGAAACAGGGCAACTGATTTGCTTTAGACATGACTGAAAATTTCAGCTGTATTTCTAAAACAGAAAAGAAATATTGTACAGCAGATTGCTTAGATGTGACAGATGCTTGAAACTGAATGATCTTTTTTTTTTTTTTTTTGGCAGTAGGTAGGAGTCTTCTCAAAAGCAGGGAAATCCTCTTAAATGCTTTTTGTTGTCTTAGAAGTTGGGTCAAAAAAGGTTATTAAAAATATCTTGGGCTGCTGACAGTCCTGAAGATTCGAGAGGGAGAGGCAGGCCTGGATATCAGGGAAGAGAGCAGCGTGCATCCTGTCTTTCAGACCCCGGTATTGAAGTGTTACAAAGGAACAGTGCCCAGATTGCATCCAGGACATAACATAATGTAGTTTCCACAGCATGTTTGTAAATGTGTGGGATTCTATAAGCTTAACTCTCTTCAATCAACAGGAGATTGATGTGGGTTGAATTCACCTAAATTTTTTAACCTTGATTTATTTTATTTTATTTTACCCCCACCCCTCCCCCCCCCGCTGTGGGGAAAGTGCTTCACTTCTTTAAGGATTTTATATGTATATTCTGAGCAACAGTGACTTTTTTTGTAATGATTTGTGTTTTGTGATGGGTTTTTTTAGTTGGAAAAAGAAATGTTTGGTTTTGTTTTGCCTTTTAAGCTTAGCAGTGAGTGTTCCAGTTTCCTGGTCATCTCGCAGTGGTTTCCTCTTACAGAGCTGAACCCTTGCACAGATCTTCAGCTGTGAAAACTATTTTTTTTTAAATATTTCTTATTAGATTGAGCTAGTTTAAGCCTTTTCCTCTTTTTTAATATTAGAGTTTTTACTGAAAGCAAAAGACAGTGCTGAAAAATAGTTTGTTACTACTACCACCTGCTTTCAGAAATCCTAATTGCCTATTGAAAAGTATCCATATCTGCCCATAGTTTCATAGCAGACATTGGAACGCTCACTGTGCAAAAAGTTGGGGTTAGGTTCAGCTAAAAAAAAATAACAAACCACAAACTGTGCCACATAAAATAAAATACTTTACTTTCTTCCTTCTTTATGCAAATCTGTTGTTTGGGGGTGAAGTTTACTGTCATAGTTCCATTTTTCAAGGAGCGTGAATAGGAAAACATACATGAATAAAAAAAGATGTATGTTTGATTAAAAAAAATGTGTGTATCCATTTTATGTTTATATTTCATGGATTTTTTTTTTTAAATGTCTACATTATACTTAAGGCATTGTACTAATAGAATTACTGAGTCACAGAAATGTCACAGCTGGAGAAGACCTCTAAGATCACCGCATCCAGCTGTCAACACCTCACCATCCCACTAGAGCATGTCCTGAAGTGCCTCATCTACGCATTTGGTTTCCTTTTTTTTTCCCCAATACCTCTGTGAATGGTGACTCCACCTCCCTGGGCAATCTGTTCCAGCAGCTGACTACTGTTTCAGCAAATAAATTCTTCCTAATCTCTAGTCTGACCCTCCCATGGTGCAACTCCAGGCCATTTCCTCTTGTCCTGTCATTATTTACTTGAGAGAAGAGGCCTCACCCACCTCATTGCACCCTCCTTTCAAGTAGCTGTAGAGAGCAGTAAGGTCTCCCCTCAGCCTTCCCTTCTCTAAACTAAACAATCCCATTTCCCTCAGCCTCTCCTCATAGGACTTGTTCTCCAACCCTTCACCATCTTGGTTGCCCTCCTCTGGACCTGTTCGAGGACCTCAATATCCTTCTTGAACTGAGGAGCCCAGAACTGAACACAGTACTCGAGGTGTGGNTAACCCAGAGAAGGGCACACCAGTCTGTTCCATGAGCTGCCAGCTTCTCTAGGAGAATGCTGTGGGAGGCAGTGTCAAAGGCTTTGCTAAAGTCCAGGTAGACAATGGCCACAGCCTTTCCCTCGTCCACTAGGCAGGTCACCTGGTCACAGAATGAATAATACTTAGTTTGCATTAAGTAGATCAATGAAATGTTTTATTAACACTTACTGAGCGATTGCTTGGCTGCATTCCACCTCCAGCACAAGTTCTACAATAAATTTATTTAGCATTAAATTGAAGACTTTGTGACATGTTAGTGAGACGTGCTTTGATAAAGAATAATATAATATTTTAGATTTTTCTTATGGAAAAAAAGTAGCCATATGAATTATCCACATCTGTCCTATATATATTTTCTCACCTTTTTCTTATGTTTCTCTATTGTGTGTAGTACTTTCTGAGATCCATTTTCACCCTGTCCTGGGCAATTTTACTCTCTGTCATTCCTGTCCCCTTGTATTTTGTAAGATTGCTTTTTGAATGTCTTTCCTTCTGATGATCTCCCAACTCCAGTCTAATACCATTCCCTGACTGTTGAACTTGCACAAGGTTTTTCATTATCCAGATAGCGTGAGACCTTTTCCAGGTTGCCCCAGGCTGATGACTCTTCTTCCTCATCTGTTCTTTCAACATCACTGCTATACATCAGGGCCGTGTGTGCAGGTCTGCTGCAGCCTCAGTTTTGGTTTGGAAGAAGGAGAGTTAGATGATTGGGCAGGTGGATAGGAAACCTGCGAGACATCACCCTGAACATCTACTCTGCTTATAACTAGTTTAAGGAGAAAAGGAACAAAGTCAGTGTGGAGGTTGCTGAGGAAGAGTGTTTCAGGTCAAGGGCTGAGTGAGAAAGGGTAAGGACTGGGCCAGAAAGGAAGTGGTTTCAGCCTAGGTCTAAGGAGGTGTATGATCAAGCAGTGAGAAGGGCAAGGATTTGGGGCAGATTCATATAGTCAGGATATGAAGAACCACTGACAGTTTTCTCCTATTAGAGGCTCAGTTCTACCTGGTTTAAGGTGTGACAGGGTACTGAATTGCCCATTGCTGAAGCGTCCATCTGATGGATTGTTCTTCCTTGGATGACATCAAGATTTAACATTAAGTGGAGAAGTGTGACTGGGAGCATGTCCACATGAGTGTGTTCAGGTCAGAAGTGTGCTTTTGAGGTGACTGTCCCAACTGTTCTCATTACTATTTGGTTCGTATCAGAAAATAGTCCAACAGGACATCCATCCAGCAACTGGATTTTTTCTAGACTAAACAAAACTGGGATGCAAGCTACAGCATTCTACCTAATGAAGCAAGTGTGGTGTATATAAACAGATTAGATCTATTTTGAAATAAAACCCACCAAACCACGGAAAGTATGAATGCTGGCTCCTCATAATCACCTGCTTTTGTCTGGAAAGCCACCCCTGGGCAGGCTGTGCTAATGTTGCACAGATCTTACCTGCAGCTTACTCTGCTTTGAAAATTCAGTAGTGCCACAGGAATCCTTTACAGGGGTGGTAGTGCTAGAAGGGGGGGACCCAAGGTGTGTATGTCATGCATTGACGGATGTTTTGCTTGCACCTAAGTGTCTGAAAAATGACTTCTGAAGACCAAGGTCTGCTGAAGAGCTCTGGCAAAGCATGGTAGAAATAGTGTAGATTATTGCTTTAAGAATATTTCATCAACCACTGAAAGGAAGCTGAGTGGATGCAGATGAAGGATCGCTTTACCATGAGCCTATTCAATCTGTTAATGATTAATGTGTTTGTAAAACATAGCTGAGGTCTAGATAGTATGCTGTTTTGAGATGCTATCTTGGGTTTTGGTGATTTATTAGTGTTATAAATTTGATCCTGCTGAACTGAGCCTACTTGCAAAGAAAATCACAATTTTTATTTTGCTAAGAACAGCATTATGCTCTGAGTCAGATGTAGTTATGGGAAGTTCAAAGACGTGTAGTTATGAAATGCCATAGGTTATAAAATTACACTTCTGAAATTGGGAGGAGAAAAAAAAAATCCAATATACATTGAAAACTCAAATGACTAGAGAGGAATGTTGCATTCTTGCCCACGCTTAAATAATGGTGTGCTACTTGATTTTTTTCTTTCTGGCTATAACTGATTTTGTAGACTGAACTACTACTAATCCTTTGTTGTGTGTTCTTTTTGTATTTATATCAATATGGAATCTGATAAGTCATAATTTAAATGAGACTGTTCTTGACAAAAATTGTGATTTTTTTGTTTGTTTTGTTTTCTTCTTCTTCCTTGTTCTCTTGTATCTAGACAAGTGCATCTTTTCCTAGCCTCATAATGGCTAATGGACAAACTTATGCCCCTTTTTTTGACTATCTAAGCCAGTTAAAAATAAAATAGCCTTCATCAGAACAGTCTGAAATACACATGTTTGTGAGCTGCTGTTTCTAATGTACAGAATAATTCTAGTGTTCGGTTTTCAGTAGTATCATTTCAGTTTGAATAGAACTTTTATATTAATCTTCAGACTGTCCTTTGTCTGTATAAATAAGTTTCACTTTGCATTCTTTCATCTTTGTCTTACTTGTCATTTCTGGCCAGGTAAACTGAGAATCATCCAAAGCTTGCCAGGTTCTTAAAGCAGCAGCTTTAAGAGAGTGAGCACAGTGTTGGAGGTGTTGTGTACTTGGTCACATACCTGGAGCTACTGCTTTCCCGTTCCCAAGCAGTAAAGAAGGCCAAATTCGAGCTTCAAATCTGACTTCCCACTTGTCAGTGTACAGTGTCACTGGCAGGCCATAGGAACATCCATAACATCCCTATTTGCAAAAATGAATAAAACTGAACATTGCATCCTCTGCCGGGGCTGTGCTGATACCATTTTAATTAGATTTGTATTTGTGGTAAGACCAGTCTGATTTCATACTTTATGCCATTGATCTGCATAACTTTGTAAGTCTAACAGGAATTTATATTTGCTGTCAAGAAAGTGCATGTTTCAGCAATGAAACCCAGAACTAATATTATAATAAGCATGGACTGTACCTTACTCTCGCTGAAGTTGATATTGAAGCTTTCCTTTACTCCTGGGATCTGGGGTGAATCCCTTGCTGGCCCCCTCAGGTCTGGTACACTGGGACCATTTTTACCTCTCTCTGCATGGCAGGGGAAGATGTTCATCCGGTGGTGGAAGCTATCTTGCTGTGATTCAGTAATGTGTGTTTTGATGAGAAGCCTTTTTGCTACATTTGCTGGAATGCCAAAAGAGACAAAATAAATAGATTGTGTGTTTGTAGTTGATTCTACTCGTAAATACTGGTTTTTCTCTTTTTCTGTCATCAGTAAATCACTGGTTTTACCTTCAGGTGCACCGTGTTTTCCTAATGCTTTTGTTTTATGTATCCATGGTCACAGTTTTTTGCAAGAGTTTTATTGACTGATAACAAACTACTGTTTGAACTTGCAATTTTTTGTATTTAATTTCTAGCACTATAATCATCTTTAGCACAAGCACTGCCCTGGCAGAAACATTAAAGTTCGATATTATCTCACTTTTTCTTGTAGTAATTCAATAGAGCATTCAGGAAGTATCACATGCACTGACATATTTATATTATGTACATATTAAGTTATATCCCTAACATTAGGGAGTGAGTGTATATGTATGTGTGGTGGTGGTGGTGTTGCTTGTTTTCTTTTGTTCTCTTGAGGCAGGCATTGTCAATGCTCTTGTGGCAACATGAGCAGTTTTAGTTGTTTCTCATGTCCAGAGATGCTGATGTGAAGTTGCTGTAGGAAGTAAATTGTACAAACTCTTGTGTGATAAGTGCTGTGCCTGTACTGGTCTCAGCTAAGTCATCCCAGGCTACCTTTGACTCCAACAATATAAGCTAAGTACTTGGGCTTTTTTGAAGTTTAGTGGTGCCATGTAGCTCACACAGAGGACACTTTCAGCAGTGTTTTAACCATTAAGGTGATTTTATTGTTAATTGTTCTTTTGTGTAATTTTGCTTATGTTGGTACTTTTTATTATAGTCTGTCTTTGCTGTTTGCATCTGTTGAGAGCATGTTAAAAGTACAGCTGTAGCATTTGTCACATAGTTTGTTGCACAAGGTTCTAGACTGTCAGCTGGAAAAATAGCAGAGTGGAGTTCATGAGCGTGCTTGTGTGAAGCAGTGAATGTGATGTGATGCTACTATATGTGGACGTACGGGTACACAGACAAACCATGTGACTCATTTTATGTGCCCTCTTGAGATGAATTGAACCATCAACCCTCCTGTTTCTGTTATCTTTCTAGTTAAAAGTAAGATTTGTGCAGTGGACTTAGGTTGAATCCTTCCTCCAAGGTGTGGATTTTTCTTTGGAAAAATCAACATTGTAAGAATCTGTTTCTGAGAATGGCATTCTCAGCTGTAGTAGTTGCTACCGTTATTGTGAATACCACAAAAACCACCACAAAACTGAACAGTCAGCAAAATTTAATTAGGGTCCCATTCTAATAAATATTCAGCTCTCCAAGTTGTAAAATGGGGCCTCTTCAATTGGCAGTATACAGCATTGTTTGTTAACAAAGGTAGTGAAGTAAAGCCTCAGCTGAAGTGAGTGTGAGGGGAAGTGGAGCAGAACATTATGAAGTGAGGAGTTCAAAGAGTACATGCTCTACCACGCTGAGGCTAAACAACATGGTTATAAAATGCAGAGCTACCAATTTTACCATGATTTCTGTGGAGCTGGTTGTTTTTCCTGAGATTAACCATGCTTTGGGAATGTACTTAAAGCAGGTGGAAGATCAAGAAGTTTCTGGGACAAGTGTTGAAGTTCTGAGCATAGTTAAGTAAGAATATCTGTTGTTAACAGTATTTGGTGAAGTCTTCACGCATAGCTGTGTATCACTCTAATTTCTATTGTAATCCCTGTTCCAGTATTTAACCCCACGAGAGTTCAGAACTAATTAGACAAATGTGCCAATGAGTAGGGTTTACTGAATGTGGGCAAATCTGAGCGTTTTCTATTACTCTTTTCTGAAATAATTATTTCCCACTTTTATGTTCCATATAAGTTCAATTGAATTAAAACCAGTCACGGAAAACTTTTCTTTAAACTCTGTGTTTTACGAATGATGATTTTTAAGACTAGTATTAGGCAGTCTTAATTATAAAGACACTGTCACCCACTGTGATCCGTTTTGGAAAATATATTAACAGTAGATGTTATTTTTGATAAATTGCCTAAAGGTCTTATTTTTACTTCGATAAATTGCCTAATGATTTAGCAGTAATTGCAGTAGTGATAATTAGGTATGATGCTTGCTTGTGTTTGTTAAGCTCTATTAAGACAAACATCAGTAAGAAAAGAAAGAAAGCCAGATGTCAGTTGGGCCACTGAGACCTTGTACTTAAATTTTAGGGCAGTCTGACAAATACTTCAAGGCAGCATATGCCAACACTGCTGCTAAAAGTGTTGGTGGTGGCATTTCTGACATCTTCTGTTTGCCAGCCCAAGGGAGGGTAAAGCAAAACGTTTCCCCATGGAGGTACCATGTTGATGTGCCTAAGAACAACACAGAAGATCTTGCGGGGAGAGGAGCAAATAGTTGAGAGAAGAGGAAGGGGTGTTCCAGAGATGTCGATGTATGCCAGATCACATTATCTGTTGAGCTAGCCTCAGGCTGGGCAAAGTTAGGGTTTGCTGCCTTCTGAGGGAGAGAAAGAGTGATTAAGTAGCCCCATGAGACTAAACAGTGGGACCAATACAGCTTTTTTCCTCTGTTTTTGTCTGGTGGCTGGTCCCCCTCTGGATACCTTGTACGTTGTAAGGATTTAGCCAGTGCTGCAGACTTTTTCTTGGTGGAGGCACAGATATGCCCTCTTTTCTCCCAGGCTGACCATTAATACAAATATTCTAAGGTGATCTCAAACAGATTAAATCCCAAAAGACGTGACTATTTTTAGCTGCAAGTGAACAAATCTTAGTATTTTCTCACATGCACGTAGACTTTTGCACATACATTATCAACTTTGCTCACTCCTTTTGCAAACCATGCAAAACTGAAGTTGTTTCACATGGAGTTGAATTACATGTTCTGAACTTAGTACTGGAAATCGCTCTTCCCCACTGTAATGCTTTTGGCCTGTGTCCCCAAATACTCTCCATTCCATGGCCCCCGGTGGCCATGTGGAGATGTGACATGACCTACAGTGTGGGTTGACTGGATGCTAGTGTGCTGCATAAATCGTAACCTGTCTTTAACCATAGGCATGCCAGTTTATTCATTGACAGTGGCCATAAAACTTCTATGAATGTAGTTTTCCTTGGATAACTGTTGTCCTGTGTTAGTTATAGTTGGCTCATAATAATAAATTGGCTCATAATAATAATTAGTAATAAATTGGCTCATAAACCCACAGGTTAGTGAGAGACAAAAGCAGAGAGACTGTTAATGTGGCCAGTCAGACAGGATCAGGGCTGAAGGTGTGACCACTGTGGAGCCTGGGTGTTTCCTCCTCTCGACTCCTCCAGTGGCTCTGACTTGCACGGGATGTTTCCAGACTTGCATAAGTCTTAACAGAGCGACTGCAGAGTTCATTCTTTCTGCTTGCCTCCACTTTACACTCCCATATTGTGGTATTTGTATTCCTGATCTCAGGTTGCAGGGCAGCATGCAGTCACTGCCTTCTGGCCTCAGAAGGTGGTGCACCGAGCTCTGCAGGTCAACACACTGACTTATTCCTGTGAAATGGAGTGGATGTGTATTGTGTTATAAGTAGTTAAAAATGCACTTATCCTCCCCTGATGTGTGACCCAATGTACCCAGAGGAGTGCCTAGCATGTGACTCTCTTGAGGACTTGTATAATGCATGAGCAAAGGGACTGGAATTCTGTTAGCTTGAGAGGTAAGTCTGTCTGCAATCTTGTTTTCATTTGACACCACACTATTTTTTTCTGTTAGAGATAAAGTGCTCTTTCAGGTAAAAGCTATTGGTGATTGGCAGTGTTTCCCAGTGTATTGATGAACAGTGTTATGGTTTAAGCCCAGCCAACAACAAAGCACCATGTGGCCACTTGCTCACTTCTTCCCACTCAATGGAATAGGGAGGAGAAAATAGAACAAAAGGCTTGTGGGTCAAGATAAGGACAGGGAGAGATCACTCGCCAATTACTGTCATGGACAAAACAGACTGGACTTGGGAAAATTAGTTTAATTTATAACCAATTAAATTGGAGTAGAATAATGAGAAATAAAACTAAATCTTAAAAGCACCTTCTTCCCACCCCATTCTTCCCAGGCTCGGTTTCACTCCTGATTTTCTCTCATTCCTCCTCCCCCAGTGGTGCAGCAGGACAGGGAATGGGGGCTGTGGTCAGTTCATCACATGTCTCTGACGATCTTTATTCCCTGGGGAAGAATCCAGACTCTTCCCCTGCTGCAGCTTGGGGTCCCTCCCATGGGAGATAGTCATCCACAAACTTCTCCAGTGTGAGCCCATCAGAGGGGCTGCAGTTCATGAACTGCTCCAGTGTGGGTCCCTTCCACGGGGTACAGTCCTTCAGAAGCAGCCTGCTCCAGCATAGTCATGTCCTTCATATGCATCCACCTGCTCTGGTGTGGGGTCCTCCATGGCCTGCAGGGTGGATATCTGCCCCACTGTTAATCTCCATGGGCTGCAGTGTGACATTCTGCCTCACCATGTTATTCACTACTCTAGTGCACCTCGCCCCTCCTCCTTCACTTGCCTTGGTTCCCGAGGAGTTGTCCCTCCTGCATCCCACACCACTTCTCCAATCCAGCATTTCCCCCTTCTTAAATCCATTATTGCAGAGACACTACCACTGTCCGGACTGGACTGGCCTTGGCCAGCAGCAGGTCTGACTCTCGGAGCTGGGGAAAGCTTCTAGCAGCTTCTCATAGGAGCCACCCCTGTAGCCCTTC
>VWZY01006388.1:201432-233648 GCA_013399075.1 Chloroceryle aenea
CCCTTCTTTCTTTTTTTTTCCCCTTCTTTCTTTTTTTTTCCCCTTCTTTCTTTCTTTTTTCCCTTCTTTCTTTCTTTTTTCCCCTTCTTTCTTTCTTTTTTCCCCTTCTTTCTTTCTTTTTTCCCCTTCTTTCTGTCTTTTTTTCCCCTTCTTTCTTTTTTTTCCCCTTCTTTCTTTCCACTTCTTTTTTTTCCCCTTTGTCTTTTCCCCTTCTTTCTTTCTCTTTTTCTTCTTCTTTTTCTTAATTGCTTTCATAACAGAGAGTGAACAAACCAAAGTAGCCCTTCTGACAAGTATACTGAAGAAGTCTCTGATGGGTACCAGAACATGACATCTGGAATTGCTGGTTCCCGCTGAGTGGTTTGGCCTTTAGAACTTCCTCAAGATCTCATGGGAAAATTATGTCAGAAGTGGAAACAGAATTTTGTTCTCTGGAGCAAATCTATTTTTATTAACAAAAATGTTATAATTAAGGCTTCATCATGATTTCCACTCAAAGTTCCTGGTTTTAAATGCTTATTGCCCTCTAAAACTTAATGCTCTTTAGGTAGCAATTCCCAGGCTTTTCTTCTGGCTGAGAATGGTTATTTTGAGAAAGGGCATTAATACAGTTTTCTGATGAAGAGGAGGGACAGGGAATGATGACAGTGACCTTTTATAAAAAGTTTTCTGATTTTTTTTTAATTATTTGTATGTTTGTGGTTTTGTTTGTTTATTTTTAATTAAAGCAAAACTTGCTGTAGAATATTGAAGTTTGTACTTTCTAAGGAGATACCTATTGAAGTGTTTCAGGTTTTGATTTGACTATTGTACAAACTGTGAAAACCAAGGTATGTTCAGGATTCACTTTGAAACACTATTACATATATGAAGGGAATAGCTAGAGAGGGTCTGCTGCTTACATGTTCCCATAACCTTGTGTGTTACAGATGTGTGTTTCAAGTTTCCATTCGCCAGATCAGGCAGTGAAGAAAAACATTAGGCTAGTATGGTCTAAAATTCTATTACCTTTTTGACAAAAAAAATAACAACAAAAAAACACCCAAACAACAACCTTCCCACTTGACCAAATGCAATCCAGATTTTCACCAGTTGATCCCTATCTTGAAAGTAAAATTCAATTTGTAACCCTTCATTTGAGTGTTTGAGGTACTGTAAAGTTCAACAGTATTTTGTATGATTTTTTTTTAAANAAAAGGTGGGGTAAGGGCAAGTATACTTTATTGTACTATTTCTGAAGAAAACTGAACTATTTAGCTGTAAGTCTGGGCTTTACTGGCTTCAAATGTTTTCATAAACTTGTCTTGAACAGTGACAGTTGCAGCTCACTGGAAAAGGCTTTTTCTGATATGATTAATTTTAAGAATTGATAATTTGGGAACTAATTTCAATTTAATGAATTGAAAATAATTTCAGCCCTCCAAAAGACTTTGATAATACTGCATCTTCCTGCCAATTGTGAGGTTTATATCTTACTGTGTTTTAAATGCTTCTGCCTTCTTATGCTATGAGAAGGATGCGTATAAACTAAGGCTGCTGACTACTTCAAGGAAAGTACTTTTAACAAACTATAGCCAGAGCAGAGCCAAATAGCCACATTACTTTAATTAAATAATGCTGCAGCTTTTAATTTTAAATGCTAATTGAAAGGCTTTTTCCTCACATGAGCAAAGCCCAGAGGGTGACTGTGTTTCTGTAACAACTGCTGACATCACTCACACCTAAATTATGGGGAATTGCAATTCTTCTGCTGGTTTAGATTCTACTCATGCTGCCAATTACAAGAGAGGGAACACTGGAACCTGGAGACCTGAATGTACGTGTTAGCTGTATTTGACATCGGAAGTTATTTTTCATTAATTTCTTTGTAATGCAATTTCTCTTGTTGCATTAATAAACAGAAACTTCAACTGAGATCTTGTTTTAGGTTTTAAATATTTATTTAAAGAGCATTCATGCTCTATTTCTTGTGATCTATTGGCAGTGCTTTCCAAGCAGTGTGGAGTAGTTTCTCTGTATGGGACTGTGAATTTAATAATAATGATTTAAATATATGGATCAGAGCAGAACATGTGTTTAGGATTTAAGATGTGTAGTTTCCCAGCTGTCTCTGCAGTTGTTATGCACTGCTGATGTCTGTGTAGCTGCTTAGGATCGTCAGCTGAAAAGTACTGAGTAACTGACAGTATTTTCCAACATAACTTTCTGCTGCTTCATCCTAACTGGTAGTGTCATCCAGTGCACGTGTGCTATACTCTATATGTACACTGTACATTCTTTGCAAAAATGAATGAACTTGGCCATTCTAATAATTAATTTGAATTTTTCCTTTTTGAATGTAATAGGAACTTTACAGTAGGGTTCATTTTTTTTTTTTTTAATACGGTATTAAAATAATTCTAGTGTGAGGAATTTGTTAGGTATTTAGTGTTGGTTATTTCTGTAAGACTGTACAATATTCATGCCTTTCAGCTGCAAGACAGCCGTTGCTGGATTTGAGGATTGGGCATTGTGGTGAAGGTAAAAGTGTGATATGGCTAAGTTGAGAACATGTGGGTTAGAGGTCATAATTGTTAAGATATAAAAAAAATGAGTGAGAGAAATCATGGCCCTTTTAAAAGGGTGGGTTCTGTGGTTATCTTGCTGCACTGTAACTTTTTTCAGACACTTGAACAACACTGCTCTCAAAGTGGGCTCCAACTTTGTATTTGTTAACGCTACTTAACTATCCTCTTAAAGACATAACTCCTGAAATGCATGCCCACAAAATGGGAATAGTTACAAATGATTTTATGCTAACAATCATTTTAATTTAAAAAAAAAAATCTTTATTCTTTTTGTCGAAGGCTTATCAGTAATGTTTCATGGAACTGATTAACAAGAGACCTGAAGAATGCAAGCTGAAGTGGAATAGATGTCAAGTATAGACTAGGTCAAAGTATAACTTCAGGTACATTTTTAGTCTTGAAATGTTTTCCTCTTTATTATTATAATGCATAAAACCAAACACAGTTTTATTTAAGCTTAATCTTTGTGTCTTAATGTGCTACAGGTGATAATTTTTAATATGTAAGTGGAACCATTATTTGTAGGAGAAGGTTGATTAAAATGAGCCTAAAAGTGTCTGAGTGTAGTTAAGTACATATGCTGAATAGTTGGTAAGCTTATATATGTTTAATAAATAGCTTTTCACTCCTTGCTTAAGACTGAGGTAAGCCTTGGAATTGAAAGTTATTACTTATATGGTCTCAAACTAGGCTATTCTGTATAAAGGACAGTGTTTGCAGTACCTGAGTTGTGTGAAAATTCTGGGCTTGGGGCAAGGAAATTACAGACAGCTTGGCTAAATTTAAAAGTTAGCTGCACATCACTTTCTTTGCTCCTTCTAAGAACCTGGCCTTTGCTTATACTACATCAGTTAATTCTACCTGCCTCTTAAAATTCTTATATTTGCTATGTTCTTTCTTGTAATGATGTAATCGACAAGGCAGGATTCAGAGAGATGGCTTTTTTGTGTCGTCTTAAGTCATATCATAATGAGAATGATCAGCTAAGATAAATCTTAGTAAGTGGGTCATATTGTCATCTTCAGAGTTTTTGGAACAGAAAATATACTTTATAATACATGACTGAGCTATATTTATGAACATTTGCTGTTTCTCATTTGATGGCCCTTCAGCCTAATGGGGCATCAGATACTATGTACCTGGGTGGTTACTGCAGAAATGTTGGATGTCTCTTCCAGTTCCTTAGTGTTGCAGGTGTTAGAGCACTTGCCAGACTGTGGCTAGCCTCACCTGGAGCTCCTCAGTTGTACAGTTGCTTTGTCCATCTTACCAGGTTCCTCTATTGTGAGTGTTTTTCACATTCTCTAAGTATCCAAGCTCTGATTACCCTATGTAATAGGTAATAATAGATGTCTATTTGTTAGGGAGAGAGGGAAAAATGGGTGGAACAAAACCATTATGTACAGCAAAGGAAAGAGAAAACATGGAATCTAGTTTAAGACTAAGCAATGGGCATAACCTGGGAAGAACAAAATGGTACAAAGCATGTAGTTACCTAGGGTTGCAGTGCCTGAGAAGTTAAATCTATCTCTTGTATAACAGGCTGCTTCTCAGTTTCTGGAATTACTTTGCTCTCTTTTAAAGGCTTGTTAATATGAATCAAGTATAGGTCCTATAATTTCCACTCTGAGTATTTATTTTATTCTTTGTGTTAGGTTCAAAAAGGAATAACCTAAAAATTAAAGCTTGTTTCGTGAGTAAAATGCTGTGTGCTTGAAGTGGAATCCTGTTGTCATTTTGTACATGTACTTTCCACTGATTTGTATGGAATTGCTGAGCATACTTGGCCTGAATTAAACTCAGCTGCCTCTCCATTGTTCACATGGAAGCATTGGTAGCTTTAATATTACAAATATTAAAAAATCCTCTGTTAAGATGCAAGGCTAATTTTTATTTTTTTTTTAATTTTTTTTGGCGTCGTGTCCCTGTCCTAGGCTGGTGCCTAGGATGTCCTAGCACAGTGTATTTTCTGCTGTGTGAAGGGCTGTGGCTTTAAAATGGATAAGTGAGTTGGAATGTGAAATCAAGGATGTGACCAGCTTGAAGCATACAACTGAGGTTTATGTGAACCTCTGGGGGCTCTTCAGGTCTTGCCACTTGCAAGACTGTTCTTACAGAGAGGTCCCAGTGTCTATCTCCCTGAACAGTTCTGTGTGCATTTGTCCTCAACATGCCTGCAACTTGAGTTATTACATGTTACTTTCTCAAGGTTGAGAACACATTTGAAAGGATCATCTGCACACTCTTTGAATGTTTGTTCCCAGCTACCAACACTTGGGGCTTGCCTCTGAATCCTTTTGGATAAACCACAGACACCTGAGCCTGTGGTAACTACTGGAAACATGCACGACAAATGTGTTGATTACCTGATTGTCACTCAGTTTAAAAAAATCAAACCACAGATCAGAGAAACCACCAGAACTTTCAGGTCTGAAAGGCTAAGGGTTAGTTTGTTGTTTTGATGCTGGAAGGCTGACACCTTTCAAAGCCTCTCAAAGACAAGGGCTTACTGTCTAAGGAGAAGCAGAGAGGTGTTACTGCAGTGGCATAACTTCCAGAGATAAATCTCTACAGCAGTTTCTTGGCAAGGTTTGGATTATCTGTTCCATCCTGATTCATGAGGAAGGGCCAACCTTATTAAAAACAAAGCCAGGTGGTGGCCCAAGTGTTGCTCTTCTCTAAGAGCAAGGCTGCTTTATAAAGAAATGAGCCCTGGTATTACTACAGGAACTACAACACTGTAGTCCTGTGGCTAGATTTCACTAGAAGTTCTTGTATTTTCTACTTTATAAGTACTTTAAAAAAGCTTGCAAGATTTCTTATTTTAAAACTTGAAAATGAAAAGTCATCTTTGTACAACAATATTGAGCTCTTTTCTCATTACAGTTCTCTGTAGACATTTCTATGTGTGAGTCACTTAAAATTTCTAAGGTATGTGAATAAGCCTATTGAAATCAGCAGTACTTAAAATTGGACACATGCTGGCGTGTTTGAAGGTTTTGAGTTCTAGGCTTTAGCACAGAAAACATTTTCTGAGGAAAAATTATACTCTGTAAGCATCATCTCATGTGCCTTCCAACTGCAAATTTGGAGTCTGGAAAAGGAACCAAACCAATACCCTGTTAGATTTTGCTGGTAAATCTGCTGACACGTTTATGGACAAGTGGAAGCTTTTCTCTAGTGTACTAGCACTGGGACTGTTCACGTACCTGTGTCAGTAAAACTTTCTCCAGTGATGAACAGGTGATGCAGGCTTCTTGCAGAAATGAGTGTTCTGGGTAAATCTTAAGCTCTCAAGCCAAAGATCACTGTGAATAGTACAATCCTTGTGTGTATTTCAAGAAGTTAAATGAGTAAATTTTAACATTACACTTTGCACCTGAAGTGAGCAGCTCAGTGGCATTGTGAATTATGATGGCATTATTGTAGGCATCCAGTAAGGCAGTGGATAATGCACTGTAGTTAGCCTGGAGCTTCTAGGAAAAAGCCTGTAAATAAAAGTGGCAGAAAAAATGGTGCCAGATCAGCCAGCCACTGCAAACTCTTAAGACTCAGGCAGAGCCATTGTTCCCATAGAATGTGACTTGAATTGATGCAATTAATAGAGGGCCATTAATAGAGTTGCTTTAGTAATGCCCAACAGTTTGTTGTTCTCCCTCTCTGTAGGGAATGTTTATGTCTAGACACTTTGAGAGTTCATAGTTTTCTGTATGTCATTGTGTTTTCCACATAGAGGAAAATATGAGATGGGAAAGTAACGGGTTGAAATAGAGCTTTGTGGAGTTTGACTGCAAATGGCTACAGGTCACTGAGAGGATATAAACATCTTCCACAGTGTGCTCCCCCAACTCAGACTGTCCTGTGAAAGTTTTCCAAAGGGGAGTGCTAGCTGGCAGCTCAAGGGATGAGGGTGCCCACAAACAAGGCTGGATCTCTTCTGCTGAGCTGACCTGATGTTTCAAAGACTGCCCAAGCAAAGGCAGCTGTCTAGGAGCATTCTGGTGGATCACTTTGGTTGCCAGCAAGAACCTCGTTGATTTATTATTTTTTTTGCCAGATTTTATAGGGTGCAAGAGATCTAATTTTTCAGAAAAGTATAATTTGGACTTGCACTTATAAAGTCAGGTAATACACTGTGTATGCCTGGAACCATATCTGTTATTTGACAGTGGTGAAGACAGCATTGTTTATTTTAGAAGATATTTGGTTAAGGTGGAAAAAATGAGTTACCAGAAGGCTTAACAGCTAATGTTTTTGGTATGAGTGCTTTTCCAGTCCTTTTAAAATTATCCTGAAGCAATATGTTTAGCTTGGTCTTTTAACCTTATAAACTGTATTTCTCTGTGGGAAAATAGACATGGATGAATCTCTAATTTCATATTAGTTAGATCTAAAAACAGTGGTCATAATTGTGAACATGTCTGCGGTGTTTTCTTGAAAGTAGCCCATCCAGGTAGTTTTGCTGAATTTTGTGGAGGAATAAATATTTGGCCGAAATAGCAAGGTATGGAAGATTCACTGCTTCTATATGTACCTCATAGTATCCTTAATTTCCCATACAAATGTCTTCTGGGGTAGCCTAACTAGTTTAATGAAGGGAAAGACATAAGATTATATAGATACTGCTGAGTCTGTATAAAATACTTTTTTTTTTTTAATATTGCTTTATTTGAAGTTTATTTTTGTACAGAACTTCACGCTGTCAGACTTGTTAAAATAACAGTGCAGTAGACTCTTTTCTGCTCCTTTTGTAGTATTTAACATGATGGAATGCAGTAACGGCAAAACATTCAGTAATTCCAGATCTTAGATGTTTTTACATAATTGGTATTTAAAAACAACTTGAAGTTGTTTTAAGTACAACTTGGTCAAAATAGACTCAAATTTCTATACAGAAAGATTTCTAACTAACCTACAGTTGTTATTCTTGCCAAAGCTAACCAAGAAATCTGTGGGTAAAAAATGAAGACTGAAAACTGGAAAAATACACTGCAAACTTCCAGTAGTATTAATGTTTGTAATTTGATTTCTTATGTTGTTCAGTTAATATATTTTGAGCATGTTGTAGGGTTTTTTTTGAGCTCAGGTGCATACCTTTCATGCTATAATCTTTTGAGGGATCTCATGCTAAGGAGAAATTTTCAGAAATTTCTTACGGTTAAGGGAACAATTTTTTTTTTTTCTTCAGTTTGCTAAATTATTCTTCTAGCTGTGGATATGTTCTTATCTTTTGATAACAATTCATACTATATGGGATTGTTAACTTTCTCATGGCATTTAATTATCTGGGGTATGTTAATCCTTTATGTTGGCCATTTTAATTCACATAATTCTTTTCCTACTGACTTACATGTTTTGTGCAGTTTTGGTTTCCTGATGCTTTCCTATTTACATACATAAAGCTGTTGAACTGAATTACATGAGAATGTCGAAAAAGCTTTAAGGTCTGATGGAATTTCTTTTATGAGATGGGAAAGTTTGGGCATCAGTTCATCCGTCTTACATGTGTGTTGGGAACTGTTACTCTTTTTCAGGTTAAAATTTGACTTGTTGCATAAAACATTTGGTAGTTGAGTAACTAATACATTCTTCACTCCCCTCCTCCTCATGTAGTTTGTTACCTAAGTGGAAGAATGAGTACCCTAGCTACTCATCTATAATTTGTATTTTGTTTCAGTAATGGAGAATATAAAATAATGATTGCTAATTTTTGGTTCATTTAAAATTTCAGAGAAATGAATGTAACATATTCGAGAGTTCTATATTGAAATCAGAAAAGAAACTATTGTTTTCCTTAAAAAAATGAAGTACCCTCCCTCTGCCAGCATGGGTGCTACTTTTTGACAAGTATTTTGAAACTGTTTAATTGAGAAATCAATTATTTTAATCCAGAACTGCCATCAGCTTGTGAAGTTTGGTAATCATTCTTCAAGAATTACAGCTATAAGTAGTTGTGTTGACAGACTGACCATGTTTGAACAAGGCTGCTAACTGCACCCCGCCTCCCCAGTAATCTCATCTGTGTAATTCTGGCAGGTTGCACTCCAAACAGAGGCCCAGATTAGTTTATTCTTTCTGGTATTTAGGCCAATGTGTCATCAGAAGTTCTTTCTTTAGAATAAGATTGTGATTGACAGAAGTAGATTTCTTCAATTGAAAAAGAATCTATAGGAAGCAATGACTGAGTTCCCCTCCTCGGGAGGGTTGTGTTGTCTCTGTGGTGGATTCAGAGTCTGGATCCAGAGTTCCAGTCCCAAACTGAGGTGTTTAGAAAAAAATTATACCTGTTCTTTTGTATTCTGGGATAGAAGTAGGGGGCACTACTTCATTAGTCATGTGAATAGTAATTCCGTCCCTGTAAAACACTGGAATTCTAGTTTTCTATTATTTTCTAGAAGAGGAAAAAAACCCAAACCCTTTTTCTTCTTCTTTCTCCTCCTTCATTCTTTTTTTTTTTCCACCTTCTTTCTTCCTGAGAAAAACAAAAGTCAAAATACCGCCTAAAAATCTGAACACAAATCTAAAATAAAACTCCAAACAGCAACAGCAGAATTCCTAAAACAACTTCTTTATGTCTGACTGCAAGTTAAAATCTGAAGCTGCAAATGAAATTGAGGTCCTTCTTTGTAAATGGTAGCATTTTCATTAGGTAGAATTTAAATGCAGTTTAAATAGAAAATTGAACAACAGTGTGCAGGGACTGTCATTTGGTTCATTCTTCAAGTGCTATGCTGGTTCCACAGGGCTTCAGGAAAGGGGAAGAACATTATCCAAGCATGACTTTGGTCATTGCTTTAATCTGATGTAGCTTTGAATTTGAAACTGTCACCTTGTCGTGATTTCATAGATTTTTCATAGCAAACCAGTGGTTATGTAGTATTTCACTCTAGGAACAGTTTTTTTATTCATAGAATCATAGANAGGCTCCTTGATCATAATTTTTTATTTTGTGTTCTCTGTAAGAATACATTATTGGTATTCAACTAATAAATATTCAGGTCATATTTGGAGAAGAAAATGTACTGGAAATATGCTGGAAAATTTCCCAAAATACAGTAACCTCATGCTGCAGATTTTATTGTCCCATTGTCAATGTTGACAAAGACTTGGGGTGTGTTTCTTTGAATTCATGATTTCTGTTGGTGTGTTTTGACCATAAAAGTATATTGCTTCTTGAGGTGACCAATTGTACCACAGACTACACAGGATTATTGTCATTCAGCAAGTTGACCACGACATGAGGAAAGAAAGTTGAAGTGCAGGCTGGTTGTACACAGCAACACATAATGATTTTTGATGATGTAGTTTATTAAAACAGTGTTTGGAAATAACAAAACTAGAACCCTCATTAGAGTGAACAGAAGTCCATGACAAGCTGCCCTGTCCTCATCCTCAGCATGGAGTTATTCTCTGTGGAATCCTTACGAAATAAGGTTTCTGTGCAAGCATTGCAAAGTTTTCTTTTGTTCTGTACTGATTTTAGTCTAGCTCACTGCAGTATGAGATGAAAAGTTTATGTAGGGAAATACCTGTTCATAATTTTAAAGATTGGTTGGGTATAAAACTACTAATTTCCACAGTTACTTTAACAGCTTCTCATTTTTCTCTTGTAATTTATACCTTGTGATTCAGCTTTAGAGGTAGAATAGTGCTTAATTTAAGGAAATTCATCTGAAGGAGGTGACTTTTTCTTTTGCTGTCTGATTCATGCACAATATGTAGGAAGGGTAGGGTAAGACAAATCATATTCTTCTGAGTAATTATATTACTTTTTTCAGTTGGAATAAACCTTGGAAAGCAGATGTTTTACTTGATGATTACCTTCCTGGGTGAATGTCTTTCTAAATACAAAGGTTCATTTGTGCAATCAAGTATTAAACTTGTAGATGTACTGTATCCTAAGCCTATTTGTCCCTGAGACTAATTTGCTATAACAAATTTTGCTGAAACTGTGCATTTGAGTAATTAATCTGGACTCTTTAAATCTTGTTTGCAATAAGAAACTGGACCAGTTAAGAGATTTCCTGGAGGATGTGCTTATCTTGATAAGCTTTTTCATGAGTATATTGTATTCCTCATTTCTCTGTCAGCCCTCTTGATCATCTGTATGTGAAAGGGAGCATTGTCCCCCTGACACAGGCTTTGTTTTGCCTTCTCTGGAAACCTAAATGAGAAGTAGCTGTTCCTCTCTCCTCTGAGCGTATGGGGAAGGTGGGAAGAAGAAATCGCTGTTAGCATTTTCTACAACCATGTGCAGCACGGTAGGCCAAAGTATAATCAGGGCTCTGTTCTGCAGTCCAGCCTGGCTCATGAGTCCCCTTTGACCTTCTCCCTCCCAGTTATACACACCTTCCTTCCTTCCTTCCCCCTCCCCCCCCCTTTTTTTTTTATTTTCTTTTCACACTGCAGAGGTTGAAGTGCCAGACCCTGCAAACTGATAAGATAAGAACCACATGGTGCATTGCCATAAGCCAAGGGACCCTACTGGGTCCACTGACGCACGCAGTCCTCCCCTGATGTCAAACAGCTGATAAGTAGCACCTTGGCTCTGGTCCCAAACCTCTGTGCCAAAAGGGAAAAAAGGGCTCTTTGTCTGGAAAAGGCAGCTCTGTTGAGATATTTTTTTTAACATCTTGCTGCTTTTCTTGAATTCAGGCCAGAGTTCTGTCTGTTCAAACTATTTAGTATTATTTCTGAATTGTTTGGCAAGAATAGATGTCCGCTCAAAGAAGTGTGTTTAATTCATCATGCTTGATGTATATTTGACTGTACTTGCAGCATCAGACACACAATACAGCCTGCAGTGTTTATAAAGCATGGTAGCCAAGCTGAAGTTACAGTCCTGTTTAAAGCTGCATGAAGCAAGCTTTTCATGAACCTAATGTCTTATGGAGCAGGACAACAACAAGAAAAATAACAAAATTACAACATAAGACTACATTTATCTTAAAGAAAATGAGTTAGCTGTTAAAATGTTTACATAAAAAGATGGAAGAATAGTACTCTTAAGTCCTACACCTTTTTTTTTGTCATTTCTATTAGTCTTTATACGCCTTATTGTTTGACCTTTTGAAAGATGTGTTCATGCTCTGAAAGTATTATATTTTCTCTAACTGTTTTTTTTTTTTTAACAACTTTTGTTTGAATTTTGCAGAATGTTAAAACCTTTCAAAAAAAGATAGGGACATTAGCTTACATGACTTCAGAGCTTTAAGTGTGGTAGTATTTTTAAGGTAGGAAATTGAAAGTTTTATAATCTCATGCTTTTTTTTTCCTATATTTATATCAGCTTCTCGTTTGAAAATGGTACATTCATTTATCTATAAATGCTTCCAGATTTGCATTTTTTTTTGCAATTGTTGTGTGTTCTTTTTTTTCACACTTCAGTGTACTTGCAGATGTATTTGTAGGAATATATAGTAATGATTTCATTTTACCCTGCTATAAAGCCAAATCCAACCCAGACATACCAAGATGACCCAATTAATCATAGATGTCAAAGTCTCAAGTAGCCACTACTGTTGCTGAAGCCCTTGAAGACTGATAGAGGTATCTGATGCATAGAGTGGAGAAGTGACAGAATGGCACTAACATAGTTTTCCTGGGCTAACAATTCAAACCCGTGCCAAGGCTTTTTGGGAAGTTTCATGGTCTAAGGGAATATGTCGCTCAACTGTTAGGGCTCTGTTTAAGTGCTTCTTGAACTGAAGAGTGTATGTCCATGTGTTGTTAAGTGAAAGGCTGATGCTGACTTTAACATGTCATTTTCAGTGATGAGAGAACATCAATCTGTGTGGTATGTGTGCCATCTTACAGATGTTATAAAGTAGTTATTAAAATATTTGGGCTCATTGGGGGCTATTTTGTGTATAAAGCCACCTATCTTACTTGTCATCCATTTGTAGAACTTCATCCATTTATCTTAGACCAAAAATGGGCTCAGAATTGTGTGGTGTCTGTCTGTATATGTTTAAAATGCCAAACGTGAAAGTCTGCTGCAGAATGGCTTTCCACAATTGCGGAATGCTGCTAGCTCTCAGTGCTACTCAAGCTACTGGTTTAGATACCTCAAAATATAACTTCTCCTGAGGCTGGCACTCCCCTGGCTGTGTAGGCAATGCTTGCAAAATTCAGTGGAATTGCTATTCAGGAAGAGCTTGCAGGATTCGTGCCTCAGTGGCTCTGAG
Organism: Chloroceryle aenea; assembly: GCA_013399075.1. Lineage (NCBI taxonomy): Eukaryota > Metazoa > Chordata > Aves > Coraciiformes > Cerylidae > Chloroceryle > Chloroceryle aenea. Next base: position 214,187 of record VWZY01006388.1, read on the forward strand.
CTGGATTGGATGCACAGCATTTAAGTCTAAAAGACAAACACGCTTAATTTTTGTAAGAACCGAATGCATAGGTGTGTTAGAAGTTATGGGACTTCACATTAGTATTTTATGAGGCTTTTATTAAGATGGGGATCTTAGATGCAATATTATTTGTTCTGAAACACCATGTTCATAGTTTTAAGAGATATCTAAATCATCCTGCAGTGAAACTGGACATCAAGTGATCCATTACGTAGATTTCTGACTGTATAAGATGTCAGAATGAATAGAGCATGATTTAAATTATGTGTCACTCTGACTTTTTGTGGAATTATTAGTTAGAAATAAATTATGCAGTGATTTTCATCAGTATACAGTGTCATCTTCCATCTCCCCTTCTCTTTTCCCTATGGTACTGGACATTATTTTCTGATTGTATGGGAGGGTTTCTCTTGGCTCTCTTCCCCTTCTCAGTCTGGTTGTTGTATAATTGTTTCTTAATATAAAGTTTATGGTAAGTGTTTTGTGGATGAAAGAGAAGGGAGAGGTATTCCCTTAGTCCTTTCCTGCTTCTGGTTTCTAGAGACTGCATTCACTGTAGGATCTTATTAAAGAGAATATATTACAAAGGATGACTTTAAGTCTAGTGTTGACTTAACTATTAACAACAAAAATAAAATGAGAGATCCAGATATTTTATACATACCTGTTTTTCTTTTTATTTTGTTTTGTTTTGGGTGTTTTTGGTTTTGTGATCATCACATTTAGAGAAAGCCTTTCTCTGGCAAATCTGTTGTTCTTTTGTCTTTTATGATTGTTATTTTGAAATCAAAAACATTTCACAAGTCCTCAGTGGGAAGCTATCAGATACAGTATTAATGTCCTATGTAATATGACTTTAAACACTTTATACTTAAAAAATGCTAATGTTTATAAACTACAAAATAAATTCCCATTTTATCAGCCAGCATCATTTCAGTAATAGCATAAAAAGATAATGGTGTTTTAATGAGAGTGATTATATAATTTTGGTCCTTCAGAGATTTGGAGGCTGAAACAAGTTTCATTATAGTCAATGGCATAATCTCATTGTCTTTAAAGGAAGCACTGGGCTCTGTACACTTCTTTTCTTTTGGTATAATGATTTTTCTATTGCTTATATTACTTAAAATTCATGAACTGATTTTCTTCTGAGTAAAAGCAACTTTATAACAGATACTGAATGTCCCTGATCAAATCCCTTTTAGAATAACTCAGTTATTTAAAAAGACTGGCTTTTGGTGGTTCAGTAATACATTTGTAGCACTCTAGATGTTTTATGATCTTAATGCAGGATATACAGCATGACATGAAAGATGGAGGATCAAAGTCATGTTACCCAGAGTAACTAGAAAAATGTACCACCCAAAAAAAAAGAAAAAAAAATATAGCGCGACAGAAGTAGTGAGATGTAAAATTGACTTACAACTTGAGTCACACCCTGAAAGAATTCCTTTGAAAAAGCTTAGCTGTTAAAGCCAGAGGGAAGTTATAAATGAAGTGAGCACTTAAGGCTGAACTAATGACTGTAGGAAGGTTAACTATGACTGAACAGTTTATCCAGCTGTACTAACAGGCCCTAATAGGAATATAGCAGGCGAGGAGCATTTCTGGAAGCTAAGTGCAGCCTAAGCAGCAGCACTGGATGAAATTCTTCTTGATCTATTTGTTCAAGGCTCTAAACCTTTGGGGGTTGCTCTCTCCCTCCTGGTCTGTATGAGGTTTTGGTTGCCAGCTGCTGCTTTCTTCTGGAGCAAGCACTGTGTGCCTATGCCCAAGGCTGTCGTATTGCCTATTCTGGGCAGTGAGAAGAGCTGCTTCCTTCCTCTGAGGCAATGTTTGCAGCATGTCAAGACTGCTTGGGAATGGGATATATGTTTTCTCTCTATGCTCTTATGTGCTCCCTCTTTGCCCTTGAGAGGCAGTCCCAAATTCGAATCCTTTGGGCATTCAGAAGGGATACCAAGAATAGCTGTCCATCGTTACTGTGGTAGTGAACTCTGATGATAAACTGAACATTTCATGTGCCCTTTTTTGCTCTCCTTCCTCCTCCTATACTATTTCAAGCTTTTCTGCTTTTTGGTTTGAGAGCTGCTATGGTGATCTACAGAACTGTATCTTAACTGTAATGCCATTCTGTGCATTATCACAACTAAAACAGGGATCTCTCAAATTATTATACTGAAGTGAACAGTATTACTCAAAGAATAGTTATTATTCATTTGCTTTTGAACATGACAGCACATGCAGACCATTTTTGGGCTACATATATTTCATATCTTTCATGATAGAGGGTACAAAACATGAGGGTACATGTACAGAAATCAGTGGGTGCCACCAAGCAAGAGAGAAGTTGCAAAGGAGGTTTATCATTCAGAAATTTTGGTTAACTGGAGTAATGATCGTTAGTGAACCAAACAAAGTTGGAAAAATAATGCTAAATTGAACATATGCAAAGGTAAAATCAGAAATAGATAGGTATAAATACTGCAGAATCAGATATGGGGATATTAATGGATAGTAAAAAGAGTAAGTCAACAGCAAATGTCAAAATTTTTATGAACAGCAACATTGCAAGTGAAATGCAAAAAAAAAATAATTCCCCTCTGCTCACCACTGGTGAGGCCATAGCCAAAGTACCGTGTATGTTGGAAGACCAGGCTCTGGGGATTCAAACAAGTTAGAATCCAAAGGAAAGCAACAATACTCATAAGAGATTTAGAAAGCATAATAAATTTTGATCTGTCTAGAAAAGAGAAGATGGATTGAATAGAATGATATAGAATATGTCAGCAGTCAGTTTGAGAGAACTGGGTACATGAAGACAATTGTTTTCCATAGGCTGTCATGGTATCACAAGAGAAAACGTCAGGGAGATGTTGGCCAAAGATTAAGAAAAAGATGGAGAGCAAACCAGTATAAACTGGAATGCTTGCTACCACAGGCTTTTAGGAAAGCTTTTAACTTGTAGCTGAGAAGGGATACACTTAAGTACTTATTTGATCTTGATTCGGGGTACAGAGACACACTTAAAGATTCTCTCATATTCTATGTTTCTGTGCTTTTTACTGTGTAATCGAGTCCTTTTTTTGTATCATGTCTGTTGTGCAACTTTGAAGCTATAAAAATAAGGATTTCAATCCAGAAGCTCTGTTAACAGTGAAAACAAAAATTTTGATTTCATGTTTTCACTGATTTAAAAAAAAAAAAGACAACGATTAATGAGTGACCTGCATTTTAGCCCTTTGGTCTCTCCCCTTAATCGTGGCAGCAAATAAGAAAATGCAAGCCTTAAGAGATTTTATAAATCTCCTCCTGTTTTTTCTTTCACTGAGAACAATAGTTTAAACCTCTCTCTCAACTTTTATTAGCTTCTTCCAAAACCAAATCTGGTGTGTGGACATCATACTGCTGTTAAATGAATATGATTAAGCAGTTCAGTTGACTTTTACTTTCTGCTCTTTATAAAGTACCTTCCAAAATCAGTTAAAATGCATTTATAATCTAGGAGGAGGCAAGAATTTGGGCAGTATTTACTTAAATGCTACCTCAGATAGGAGCCTGTTGTTTACACAAGGGACAACATATTCCTGATGTGTGTGTAGACTAAAGAAAGCTTTAAGTGCAATATCTCTGTCCCCAGTAGTAGAAAAATGCAGGATGGATTCAGAGAAGGATCCAACACAGAAGATGACAAATGAGAGATTAAATGAATATTTGAATTTCAGAAAACGAGAGCTTGACTATGGAAAGTCTGGAAACCAGTATTTTTTCAACCTGATGGCTGCTGTAGGAAGTCTGTTCTGGAGGTGAAAGAGGAGTATGTTGTAGGGGGATGATAAAAATGTATTAATTAGCATGACAGCAGAATACAGCCGCAGTGTTCAACCTTCTTGAAAGATGTGTGCATTTAATAAGCTGTATGGTGAACTGCACAAGCCTGTTTGGGAAAGAATTCAGGTGTGAATAAAGGTGAATCAAGGAGGCCCAATGCATGGGATACTGTAGTGCATGTTTGTAGTGAATTATTGTTTCTATTCTGATACAAAATGATAGGTACAAGTGTAAACCACAAGTTTTGGGGAAAACAATGTATTTTTGTGTACAGTCTTGGTGGACAGAGTAGATTGACTGCCCATGCGTATAATGCAGCTATTCAAGATATTCAGCAGTTCAGCAAGGTGGGTGGGATCTTCAGATGATTAGTGCAGTTTTCAGATGGTTAGTGCTCTGTAGAGACCTGAGGCCAAGCTGCAGCAGCAGCTGAATGTGCAGTCCCATGGAGGGCTGTTTTGGTGGTGTTTTTGTTTGTTTGGTGGGGTTGGTTGGTTGGTTTGTTTTCCCCTCTAGCTAGAGAGGCACACTTTATTCCTTTACTAAGTACCTAAGAAAACACCTTAAAACTAAAAGAAGGGGTAACAGGAGGTTTCAGTTCAAAAGAAGGTGTGAGTTTACAAATTAAAGGCTGGGAAGCTCAAACTTCATGGTCTGAAGAAATGCAATGCATGGATTAGAGGGAAGCAATGATGAGACAGTTGTTGCCTAGAAGCTCTACTTGTTGTTCTGCACTGTACATGAAACAAAAAAGTTTTGGACAGCTATGATTTAATTTAAACTGACAGTTTTCCCTTTATCACTTGAAAGGCACAATGTTATTATGACACTTTATTACAACTTAGTATGAATTATCCAAATACATACAATGCTTTCTTTCTACTCTGAAGTAGGATTTACAAAAGAACTCTAGCAGGTTGGATGACTGTCATAAAAATAAATGCTGCTTAGACTTGTAGCAGCGCTATACCTTCTTAAAAAAACCTTACTAAAGCATGTGCCATCTTTATGTGAGTGTGTAATCTCTGCAAATTTGGCTTGTTGTCCTTTACTGTTTTCAAGTCCCAAATGAAATCCCTGCTATTGTCATCTGTGCTCTGTTTGCTGAAAGAATTGAGATATTTTTTTGTGGGTGTGACATCTGTGGGAACAACTTGGTCTTTCCAGAAACAGTGAGATTTCCATTTAGTGTAATCTTTTTGATTCTTATTTGTTTATCTCATCAAAGAGAATCTTTCATGGAGAAAGTATATTCAATAGTATTTGTAAGTGAATCCATAAATTTAGACAGAAACGAGATTTGTACTGTACCCCTACTTAATTACAATGCAGTTTTACAAATATTGGTAGCATCATTGCTTTATTTCAGATTGCATTGATTTTTTTATATCTATCTATCTATCTATCTTTTGACATGAACTGGAAAGTGTGAAAACTTGTCACTGCTCCCTGAAAAATCACTAGACTTTGAACATTTTAGTCCCCCCTGGTTTTGGATATGTAGCCCTGAAAAAGTGGACTGCCCGTCGAGGGGGTGGCAACATTACAGTTAATTCCCATAGAGTTAAGTGAAAGTGGGAAGGATTTGCACTTCTGCAAATAAGATTACTTGGATGAAGCTCTTAAAATGCTGGAATTATAAACATAAGGGCTCTCTCACAACATTAAAAAACCTACATTCCTCTTACGTGTGAGAGAGTTGTGTGAAAATGCATATGTATTACTGACACATTCACTGGTGTTGAGCCCTTTGGATGGATTGCTGCATGTATAATAATCACAGGATTACATGGAATCACAGAACTGTCATGGTTGGAAAAGACCTGTAAGATCACTGAATCCATGTGGAAAGTAGTAGAAAATGACTGAAAGAAACAGTTATCTTCAATTATGATATTGTCTTTTTTTTTTTTTTTTTTTTTAAAAAAAAGAATCATTCAGGGGGGGGACTCACGCTCNTATCTAGGGTGGGGGACTCATGGAAACCTGCACTCAGTCTCACTGGTGTACTTGATAGCAAAGCAAAGTGAGAGCAGAGAATGAAAATTCATCTCTGCCACGCCAAGCACCATTAGAGGTGCTTTCATGTGGAAGTGAGGGAGTGAATTTTTGGACCTTTTTTCCTGCACTGAAGACCAAAGTCAGCACCTACAATTTCTGGTTAGGGGCAGACTATATTGTAACTTTGTAATCCAACTGGTTACTGCGTGCAAAAACATTTCTTCCCTCTGTTGTCAGTAACACCATGTTATTAAATTAATGGAGATTAGTGTTTATGGACGGCCAATATTTTAGCTGTATGAACTATTTGTTTGGGAATATGGAAGACAGACATTACTCCAGATGATTAAATGGAGCTGACACAAAGCACGTTCCAAAATGTTTATGCAGGGTATGTAGAGAAAAGTTGTGATGTACACATATATAAATATTGTTAGATGTTGTCTTAGGGGTTGTAATACAGAAGGGTAAGGGATATTGATGTTGAAATATTTCTTATTTGATATGAGTGCCTAGCTATAATACTAAGCCTCAAATACTGTCCCGAGTTAATTCTTAAGTGTCAGGCAGATTATAAGCTTTTAAAGCTGTATGAGTTTATTTCATATAATGTAGTAGTTGCAATATGTAGTTCTCCAAATTTACGGGAAAGCAGAGTGCAGGAATCATTGAATCATTGCTTTTATGTGATCATAAAATAGATATTCTTGAATGTATGTGGATTTAATTAATGTTTATAATACACAAAGTTGATATTTAAATAAAAATAAACTTTTCTAGGCAAGCATAGAAAAGTTGTATTTCAGTTTTTTGAGAGGTCTGTGTTTTGTTTGGGTTTTTTGTTGTTTTATTTTAATGCTGATTACAAATGAAAGCAAATTTCAGGATGATGGAATATTTATATTTGTTGGGAAATTCTGATTTCCAACTACTTCTAAGAAACTAAATGATTAGATTTAGATATTTTTAAAAAGTACTTTGTAAGTCTTGGAAATACTGGTATCAATATCTTTCTTAACAATGAAGAGAATTTTATCTATTAGGAAGCACTAAGTCCAGTACTAAAAATTCAGACAAGGCACAACTTTGTTGTGCAGCTTCAAAACAAAACAAGAAACCTATCTTCAAATATCTTGCTATCCATCTGAACTCTTATGGTCATCAGAAACCTGCTGAGAGTCATAATTACAGCTGAATTACAGCTTTTGTTTTTGAAACTGTAATTTGATTTAAGGTAAAGCAAATATAAGCTGTCATCAGATGGGATGTCCTCCTTACTCTCTTCACTCCCAGACAAGAGATCTGCTGAAATCAAACTGCTGCATCACTTCTCAGGAGGACAGAATTTCTGTGCAGTTCACATCACAATTGCTCAAAAGCTTGCAAAGGTACAAAAATAATAGAGATCAGGACTATGCATCTCAGGGGTGAAAGACGAAGCAGCACCGTCCCTTTTGGTAGTAATCTGCTCTTAGATGAGTTTTAAGTGATCATAGGAAAAGCTATGAGCAGAAGCATTTAGAAGTTTATGTCAAAGAGGAGTTTCTCTTTGCTCACAGACCTTCTGGAAAATAAAACCCAACCTCCTCCTGCCCCAGGATTTCACAAAGAACAGAGTAATGGAATTGTCTTTCCAAGGAAGCAGATAGGGAGGTATAAGGACAATAGCTTTCATCAATTTAAATCTTAGGCTAGCTAGATTGTCCTTGGTAAAAAAGAGCTTAAGGATACTAATCATTGAGCAACAGTTGCAAGCCTTGCTCCACCACTTGTAAACGACCCTTTTCAATCAGGTTATTGTAGAGATGTGTGTATTGTCTTGTTCTCATTTGCAGGTGCCTGAAAGGTTTTGTTTCCGAGACTGTTAGGGCAATTCCTTGCACAGTTTCCATCATTTTTTTTCAATTTATATTTCTTAACATTTATAAAAGAGGGATTATATGTTGTATCTTCTAATCAGACTTTCAAGGTTAGAAGACTTCTCCTTTTTTTAAAAAAAAATAAAATTCAATGGAGCTTCTTAGAGTACACTACATAGAATAAAATAGCTTGCTATTGTAATTGTTGACATGGAAACAATATGCAATAGGTAAGACAGTGTTGTACAGTGAGGAAATAATCAGAAAACCCCCTTTTTCCTCCGTCTGCTTGTTTTTGTAGTCCAAAAAGGCTGAACAGCTCATGTTTTGTGTGAAGGAGATATTTGGTAAACTTTGGCATTTTTTGGTAATGTCTTTATACAAGAGATTCATATTCAAACGAGTTGTGGTGTGAATTGTTTATTGTATCCAAAAACTGTGTTACCTAATCTTTTCTGTATGTTACATGCTTCCAAGTTGAGTGTACCTATATGGTCTCTCAGTTGTCATGCTTTTGTTCTGCCTTACTTCATGCTGTAATTTGCAATCGTAAGCCAGTGGAGATGGACAATGTTTTTGTAAGAAGTCAATCCTGCCTTCCCTCAGCCCTTGCTGCTTATTCCCACCCTCATACTGCCCACTCTTTGCTACAACATAAAGGTTTGCACAGGTATTTAGGATGTCTTGATTGTGGCAAAAGCTGCTACTTCGGGCATTTGGGTGGTTTATTTCCCTTGGTTAATTTTGAACTTGTTTCTTTGTGGACTCCTCATTCCAGTTCTCTGTCATGCCTACTCACATGGATGCTTCATTTTCAAACCTCCTGAATACAGTCTTTGTACTCTTTCTGACCAGTGTTCATAATCGTACCTCTCAAGTTTGCTTCTATCTTCTCTTTGTGATTTCTTCCAATTTCACTCTGCCCATTTGTCCAGCCATGATGAAAGAGTGGTCGTGGAGGGAGCACTGTGACCTTTTCCTGCTGATAATATATCCAGTCTCTCCTGAGCCTGCCTATCACAACAGAAGATGACTATGCCTAAAAAACTTTGTCAGTGCATATATTTTTCATTATTCCTTTACTTGGCTCTTCATTCCTTTTAATACTCTCTGTTTGTTCCCACCCTCTCAACTGAAAATACATATGGATTAAAATTTCCTCAGCTGCTGTAATGCTAAATGCCCTAAATTTACTTGTGAAAATATTTGTGTTTACTGACCTCAGTTTACTTGGATATCTTGCAAAGAATTTACACTGTGTGTCACTGTCACTGGAAGATAAGCATTACAGGATTGCCTGTTTGCTGGAATGATATGCCAGGGAACTCGTGAGTTCGACTGTCAGGTATATTTGTTAGCTTGTGAAGTAACATGAAAAAATTCCAGCACTATCAAGTCCCCAAAACTGCTGTTCACAAAATGACTAAGCCATTACTCTGTAGAATAACGTGGCAGTGGTTCTAGAGGAGAAACAGTCATCTGCTGTATTTTATGACTGCTTTTTATCATTGATACCATGTCCTTGAGAGACCTCCTGCTGCCATTTTTCTTGCAGTATAACTCTAAGTCACTTTTTGGTTATCTTGGGTGCACTGAGTTTTTCTCCAGATCTTTCATGTCACTGTCAAACTGAATAGTATTAAAATATATGTCCGGCAGCCTACAGGAGTTGCAGTCTTGGAGGCTTTCCCAGAGTGTATTGAAGGAATTTAAAATTGTTGAAAGCTACCTATTTGTTAAATCCCTTTAATTTTGTCTGTTTTGAATTTTTTTAAGTTCTTTTACTAACTTCTCCTATCAGATATTTTATGATTCAGTTTCTAACTGGCTAGCTTTGGCAGTGGATCAATCTGTTCATGTGTTATCCATGTGTTTTTTAGGTATGTTTTTAGAATTTTTTTGTCATTATATGGTATTGTAATAGGACTATTAGTCTCATGAGAACTGATTTGTTCAATCAGCATGCTGGACAGAAATCAGAACCTCAACCCCCATGAGTGTAACACACTAAAGTGAAAATTTACAACCAGCCCTGTGGAAATGTGCCTTAATTTCCTGTATTAGAGTTTCTGTCTTACATGGACATCTTTGTAGTTTTAAAGTCTTTTCTGAATGTAGACAATGGCCAAGTTCAAGTAGGTTTTAGATAAAATCAGGTTATTACAAAGCTGAATTACACTGAAAGATGAAGCTATTCTACCAGACTTTTTCTTCTTTTTGAGTGCTTTATTGCCTTTGCCTGTGAAAAGTTTCTATAAATCATTACAGCAAAGGCATAATGCTGTATATGTATCCTGGGAATGTGGGAATGTAGACTGTTTATCTTAAGGTGTTTCCTGAGTCCTATACACGTTCTCAGTTTCCATCTGTCCTGTTTTCCTTTTCTTTTTTTTTCCCTTTTGCTCTTTCCAGCTCTTCTCTCCCCCTCCCTCATTTTCTTCTAAGGATGCTTTTTGGAGGTGAACGCATGTTAGTGAGCTACACTGTCTCCAAAACAAACAAAAGAGGGTGGGGAGATGATGAGGGGGAGGAGGACAGGGAAAAGATGCAGCTGCTCACTTTTAATTTTTGAAACTAGCCTTGAATTCTGTGGCATTTGCTTAAGCTTTATAATAAAAACTAGGGACACAATTTAAACACTACATCTTTGTTTTACTATGGTTGCCAACAAGAAAATGTTAAAATAGTAACAAACAGATTATCTGAATTCTTGTCTAAAATAGTACTGATGGAAGATGTTTTGCCAGATGAGATTGCGTGAGTAGAGTTGCCACACTAGTGAAAGCTTGTGGAAAAGCAGCCAATCCCATATGTTATTTTTTTAATTCTGTTGTGCCAACATCCAAATCAGTAGAATGTCTTTTCCATTTATTTCACCTGCTAGGAAGTAGGACTCCCTATAGCATTATGTCCTGTGATTCCTTTTGACTGAACCTGTACAAGTAGTGTGCACTCACAGCAAAGAGCAGCAATATCCTGGGCTACATTAGGAAGACCATTGCCAGCAGGTCAAGAGAGGTGATCCTGCCCCTCTACCCAGCCCTGATGAGACACATCTGGAGTGCTGGGTCCAGTTCTTTGCTCCCTAGAATGAGAGACATGGACATAGTGGGGTGAGTCCAGTGAAGGGACATAAAGATTATTTGGGCTGAAACTGTTCAGTCTCAAGAAAAGAAGACTTGGTGGCATCATAGAGTCATAGAATGGTAGGGGTTGGAAGGGACCTCTGGAGATCATGGAGTCCAACTCCCATAACAGAGCAGGGTTACCCAGGGCAGGCCACACAGGAACAGAGACAGACAGGTCTTGAAAGTCTCTAGAGCAGGAGACTCCACAGCCTCTCTGGGCAGCCTGGGCCAGACTTTGTCACCCTCATGGTAAAGAAGTTTTTTCCACCACACGTTGAGGTGGAACTTCCTGTGTTTCAGCTTGTGACTGTTACTTCTCATCCTACCACAGGGCACCACTGAAAACAGACTGGCCTCTTCTACTTGACACCCACCCTTCAGATATTTGTAAATATTAATTAGATCCACTCTCAGTCTTCTCATTTTCAGGATAAACAGCCCCAGGTATCTCAGCCTTTCTTCATAAGAGGGATGTTCCAGTNGGAAGACCATTGCCAGCAGGTCAAGAGAGGTGATCCTGCCCCTCTACCCAGCCCTGATGAGACACATCTGGAGTGCTGGGTCCAGTTCTTTGCTCCCTAGAATGAGAGACATGGACATAGTGGGGTGAGTCCAGTGAAGGGACATAAAGATTATTTGGGCTGAAACTGTTCAGTCTCAAGAAAAGAAGACTTGGTGGCATCATAGAGTCATAGAATGGTAGGGGTTGGAAGGGACCTCTGGAGATCATGGAGTCCAACTCCCATAACAGAGCAGGGTTACCCNTCATAAGAGGGATGTTCCAGTCTCTTCATCGTCTTTGCAGCTCTCTGTTGGGCTCTCTCTAGTATATCTTACCCATGGATATAAATACCTGACATAGGGGAAATTAACATAGACAGAATCAGGCCATCCTTGGTGACCAGCAACAGGACAAGAGGCAACGGGCACAAACTGAAGCAAGGGAGTTTCCACCTGAATACTTGAAGGGGGCCTAGAAGAAAGATGGGGACAATCTTTTAGCAGGCCTGTTACAACAGGACAAGGGGAAATGATTTTCAACTAAGAGAGGGTAGATTTAAGCTAGATATATGGAAGAAATTTTTTTGCAATGAGGGTGATGAAACACTGGCACTGGTTGCCCAGAGAGGTGGTAGAAGCTTCATCCCTGGAAATATTCAAGGTGAGGTTGGATGGGACTTTGAGCAACCTGATTTAGTTAAAGATGTCCCTTCTCACTGCAGGGGTGTTGGCCTAGATGACCTTTAAAAGTCAAACCAAGACATTCCATGATTCTATGAACACAGGAAAAAACACTTTTTCTACTTTGAGCATGACTGAAATCTGGCACAGGCTGTCCAATGAGAGTGTGGAATCTCCAACCTTGGAGCTACTCAAAAGCTCATGGGACAGGACCCTGAGCAACCCACTGTACTGACAATGCTTGAGCAAGGGGTGGATTAGGCCAGTGTGGGTGCCTGACATCTGCAGTGGGTCAGCTGTTCTTCTGTGCCTCTGATACTGGGTGATTTCAGATACCACTTAAATATGTGAGAACATACAACTTGTTCCCTGAATGGTAGCATTAATAATATTATTAACACTATTAGGGAAAAACCTGTGGTTGAGGAACACAGGTTGAAGCAATGTCTGGAATGAAACGTGTTTGGGACTTTGTTGTACAAATCTTCACATGTCAGTGAGCTCTTACCCACAAAAGTAGTCTCATTGACATCAATACCCCATAAGTGTTCACCATTGCAAGTAAGGGGTGCACGTGTCCTTGTCTGTAATATACAAGCACATGTAGCACAGAATTTAATTATCACTTTCAACCTTTTACTTCAGTGGCATATTAATTTAAATATCTATAATTATACTGCTTTTCCTAGGCCATACTTTAGTGACATGGAGATATCACTGCATCCATCACCACAAAATTGAGCAGAGAGAGCATCTCTGAGAAATCATCTTTCCTTCTGTTCACTTAAACAGATGAAAAGATGAGGTGGCAGAAGAAGAAAATAATTCTCTTTCTTTATTGTGTTTTAAGTAAACTGTAGTTTCTAACACTTTTTCTGACAGTTTGATGGCGTCAGTGCTTTACTTTCAATCTTAATTTTTTGAAGGCAGGCTTTCTTTTCCCCTCAAAAGAATTAAATAGTGGGGTTTTTTAGAAAAGTGAGACTATTCCACTTTGCGAAGAGGATGGATGTTACTCGTTCAGGCTAGCAGTACCTTTACACATAGATGATGTGTAATGTTGAAGCCTGTTTTAAGCTAATAGTTAAAATATGAAAAAAACTTAATTGCTGGAAGCTGAAATAAGAAAAGTTGATACTGAAATTAGAATGGGATTTAAAAAAAAAAAAAAGAAAAAGTATTTTTTTTTAATACATAGACCCATTTAGTACCCATTAGTAACCTGAAGATATTATCTGGGAAATGTGCTAAACGATTCTACAAGCTTGAGTCTTTTAGTTAAAATCAGATGTAATTTTTAAAAAAAAAAAAAAAAAAACACCAGTTCAGCCTTCAATTTATTAGGCTTAATGTGCAGCTAGCAGATGAAATTCTTTGTGTTAATCAGTAGGTCATGATCTTGACAGTACGTACTTTCTCTCCTAAAACAAATGACCCCATAAATGTCATGTCTGCGCTTTAGATCAGGTAAGGATAGCACCTTGCAGCCCCTCTGAATTCTTCTATTCAACAACTTGGCAAGCTTGTGCATAATACAAGTTAGAGTACAGTTATAGAATCTGTGAAATACATAATTTAAACTAACAGGAGTTTAGTTTTCTGTATGGTTTATTTTAGCCATGATGACTAGAAAAACGCTGAACTAGAGTAGCTTGTTTTCAAAGAGCTTGCTTTCTGTGAACCATAGCAAAATTTTTATCAAGCCTTTCTGGGTGTTGTTGTGTTAGGTTTCTTCCTAACAGAGCTCTATAGTGACAGATCTCTCTGGGTTTTGAACCTTCTTGTTTTGTAAAGGATGTTGACTTTATTTTTCTTTAAGTCTCCTAAGAATGACAAATCCTGATCTGTGGTGCCACAAATATGGCCCTGGTACTACCAAAGTAGAGAACACTCAGGTGTCTGCTCTTGTTGGTAAGTAGGGTGTGATTTGACTATGTGTAGTTGTTATTTAAGATGAGTCCTTTGCCCTGGGAAACTGTCCTAACACGTTTACTGCTGTAAGTGTTCATATTATGAAGTGGGATGCTCCTTTCAGAAAGAAGAACATTCTCTGTTTCCTGTTCAGTGAAAAAAACAGAGTGATACTTGGCACAGGCATGTAGTATCCTTCAAAGGAGGTTTCATCATACTGGATCTTGTTTGTGGAATAATTTAAGTAGCATTTTAGTGAACAGCACTATATGTTTGTATTCATAAGTACATTATAAAGGATTTACAGAACTTTAGTCATGGAAGTTCATTTAAAGAAACAAATCAGCAGTAAAACTTTGGTGATAAAATACAGTGGGACTACTCTTAAGCCGTAACAGTTTATTCATAAAGGTTGCTTCTCCAGGATTAGGTATTAGGTGGGAGGAAGACATTACATCAGCCAGAAGGTGTTACAGGAGAAGTCATAAATCAAGAACTTGGTCCCAACACCTGTATTCAAGGGAAGAGTTAAGGCATTCTTACCATGTTTAATCACTAACTTAATTTACAACTGCATATGATCTTTCCAGAGATTAAGTATGTGTGAGTCCTGAGTGTCTTGACATTTTTCATAATGGGTTATGAATGAACTGAAGTTTAGTGCTTGTCACAATAAGCTGAGTATACACGGGTCAGCTCTATTTTGGGCAGGAGATGAGGCACCCTGGCTCCGTGTGTTGCAGAAGAGAATAAAAACCAGCAAATAATTCTAAGTCATACTGAGATGTTCCTTTTATGTTTACAAATACATTTTTAAGTTACTTCAGTGTGATATGTTATTTTTAAGTATGTTAATAATTATTTTTATTAGTAACCTTAAGGTGATACATAGCCTTCTAACCTCAAGCAATGATTTGAAAATAATCTGATTAGAATTTGCAAGTCCTAAAAGCATGTCTGTATCCCTTTTGTTAGCTTTTTGCAGTTTTTGTTAACTTTTGCCATTAATTTGTATTGATTAAATTTCCATATTCAGTCCCATCATGTACCTGGAAAGAGAATAAAGCTTGTTACAGGCTCCTCAGAGTTACTTCAGTCTGCTAATTAGAACTGGAGATAAGCTATTCTCAAACGAGGAAAGTAACAGAGTTTTAGAAAGCCCCATATATCAAATAATGAATGGAATTACAGCATAACACTATATATGCTGTGCAGGATTATGCCACTTGGACAATTTGAGGTATCTTGTGAAACCCTAAGCAAAATTATTATTCAAATTAGGAAAACATTCACCCCTTTAAGCATATGTATAATTTCTATGGAAAGATTATAGGCCATTTACTTAATGAAAGCCAGTTTCATCGACACTCTTAAATGCCTTTTTGTTTTTAACTTAATACTGAGGCAGTGCTTAGAGCTGCCAGTACTATGCAGTTCTTGAGCTCTAGATTTTGACAAACATAACCAGCAGAGTATCTGTAGATGTCTAGGGCTCAGGCTTGTGAGGTGCTGATAAATATCAGAAAAAAACACTGTGGAAGTTGGTGGAAACTAAAGGTGCTTCTGTCCCTGCCTTGCTCAGCATCTGGCATGTTCAGGTGCAAAGATACATCCGTGACTTTTTCATCAGGAATTAAAGGATTTGAATTACAGGATACAGGATGAGGTGGTTATTGGTATTCTTTCTATATGAACACATTCCATCTCTGTTTGGCTGAGCTGGTCTCTATTTTCTCTCTCTAAAGCTTAAGCAGTGCTGCTGGTGTCCTGGCTGAGGGACAGCCTTGCATACTGCTGGCTGCTGTAGCTGCTACAAGAGAGACTGCACTTGACTGTGGGTGAAACTGTGCTCTAAATGTATTCAGAACCTGCAGTTTTCTGTTGTGACATAATTAACCATTCATCTTTATATGAAGACTGGAAGTGTTTAATGATGAAACTTAATATATGTGAAAAAAAATCTGAATTTTTAAATACCCAAATTGACAGTGTAGTGCTTCTGTGAATGGTGTTATTGCTAATACTGTGAATTCTGGAGCTGTGTATTGTTTTTCTTCTAGCAACATATGCAGGAGTTGGAGGGAAAGTGGCAAAAACCATGAGTGGAGCTGCTCGCAGATGAGTTTGTGAATTGATTTTTCAAAAAAAGAGGAATCCCAAGGAGATTTGACCATTCTGATTGCTGCTTGATTATATTTTTTGCCAGACTAGTAATGTCAAGTTTCACAGAGTTTGGGCACTTGGTTGCATTACATTCCTGTATACTTAAATGGATTAAGATAAAAAGTCTGACTTGAAAAGGATATTCCAAAACTGACTGTGCCTGTGGTTTTGAATCCTGATGCTTTGAACAAAGAAGGGATTGATTTAATGGGATTAATGCTTAATCCAAATGAAGCAATGTACACACATGCCTTGAATGCTTTTGAGAATAACTGCAAATATCATTTATAAAGTTCTTGTAGAAAGATAGAGAGAGGTGATCTTTGTGTAAGAAAGAGATGGGGTAAGACAGCTCTAAATAAAGGAAGAAAGCCAGGTTGTGTTCAGATTAGCTCTTCTGGATTACTTTCAGTTACTTTTAAGGCTTCCTTTTTTTTCTGTACAAGTATGATAGTTATTTTCAAATGCTGATACGCTGATTTTGGGGAAGTGTTACACATCTCTCATCATTATTTTGATATTCTAGATGAGAAGTTTTTTTGTTTTTTTTTTAACTTGTATTTGAGGTAAGAATTCAGAGGTATTATTCAGATAATACCTTGCCTAGAAAATGTTTATTATCATGATTTGATTTTGGTTTTATTTTTTTTTTAGTTTTCATTTTCTCTCCTTGACTTGCAGATTTTCCATGTGGCACAATATGTAGTTACTTACTTGGAGAAACTATGACTTTGCCCATATTTATTGTGAGTCTGTGATTCATTTAATTACAGGGAAGAATTCCTTGTTAAACAAAACTAGCCAATTTGTGGTGTGAGGTTTTTTTCTTGTGTGTGGGTGTTTTTTTGTGTATGTTTTTTTTTTGGTTTGTTTGGGTTTCTTTCATTTTACTTATTTTTTAAAATTATTATTATTTTTAAAAAATGCTAACATGAAACTTTTACAGCATTTATGGTTATTTCCTTTAATCCTTACTAATAAAATCTTTCTTGATACATAAAATCCACCTGATTTCATATATTTACCAACATATACACTTACTACAATGTTTTCAAAGCACTGTTTTCACCCTGTTTGACTGGGTGAAAGGTATGTCATACAGATCAAACACTGTTGCAGGGGTTTGGGGGAAAGCAGTGGCTGCAGTCTCTCAGAGTGAAGCTGTTCTAGGATAAAGTGTGGAGCCTCAGTGAGTATTAGGCTGGTTCATCAATTTTTGTGCATTCTCCCCTGCCTCCCCATGTGCCCCTCAGCCTGTAAACCAGAAATGTTAGGTGAAATGTAAAATTCTTGCCTGATCATGATATTTGATTAAGCTAGTAGTTATGGAAAAAAGACCAAATGTCTCAACACTAATGAAAAAATTGCAAGAATTGCTAATAATATGACTGACTAACGTTGCTAAATGGAGCAGATTTTTAAACATAGCTCTAGGCTTCAATTCTTTCAGCTCATTCACAGTCAGTTCTGCTTTATACTGAGCTCAGTGAAGCTATTCCCAGAAGAGAGTGCAGTATGACGTGGATTAAGAGTCAGAGAGTAGAGGCATTAATCAGTTCAGTACTATACAGGTTATCTAATATCTAAGAAATGTTTTAAATATTTTAAGCAGCATAAAAAGCTGAAAGCAAAAATATATTTTCCAAGTGATTTTTGGATTTTTTTCTCTTTTGAAAAGGAAGACTGTTGGAGACTGGCTCAAAGGCAAGGATTAATTACTGATAATTGATGTTTGGAGAAAGTCTTGTTTCTTAGTTTATTTCTGAATCCAGCTATGCTATATCTGGGATAGTAGACAAACAATGCAAAGGAATGTTCTTATGTTCTGTTTGTAGACAAACCTACAATGTTGCCTTGCAGTATCATGACAATCTGTAACAGTAAAGTGAATAATTTTGATGCTGGATTTGGTATACTTTGTCACATCTGCTCAAAAAGCAGTTTGTGCCTTAAGATAGAAGTAATAGTGGCTTATACTTTTTTATTTTAATTTTTTTAAAAAAGGGTTGATATGCAGTTACTTTCCTGGGATTATTTTGCTAGCATCTTAAGAGGAAAGTGGCATATAAGATTGACAGTGTTTACAGTTTTTCTCTCTTTTCTAAACCTGATCATTATGAGGATTGTAGTAATCAGCAGGGTGAATATGAACACATTTATTATATGAAACTTCCTATTCCACAAGCTCTGTCCACCATTGCATTTTATTTTTACTGGTCATTCCGATAAACATTTCATTTGGAAACTGTCTGCACTCACTTGAGACTTCTTGAGAAATGTTTGTGCCAGTACTTATAAAATGATCTGCTTGTATACTACACCCAGCTGCAAAAAAAATCACTAATTTTCTCTCATCTTATGAGCATTTTTTTTTTTTTTCTTTTTGACTTACGAAGCTGTTTTACTTGCAGCGGACTGGGAGATTGCTCTGTGAATTCAGTTGATCTCTTTTAGGGTACGACCTGATGTTATCTCTGATGAAATGTTGGCATTGTTGTAATGAAAGCTTCACCAGTAGAGAGGAGAGTCCAGGCTTGAGCGGGCCGGGCAGTCACTAAACCAAGAAGCATGCAATGCTTGCACTGGCTGCATACGAGAGACAGAAATGGACTGGAGTTTGGCTACCGATAGCTACAAGCTGTTCAGAAGGGACAGGAGAGGAAGGAGGGGTGGAGGTGTTGCCCTCTATGATAAGAAATGGATTGATTGTGAGGAAATTTCCCTAAAGAACAGTCACGAGCAAGTCGAAAGCCTGTGGGTAGGAATTAGAGACTAAGGCAACAAGGGGAACCTCGTGGTCGGAGTCTACTATAGGCCTCCTGATCAAGAGGAGGCTATTGACGAATCATTTCTACTCCAGCTACAGGCTACTTATGAGAAAGCAGAGTTATGAATGTTTGCACTACTACTTTTTCCTTTGTTAGACTCTGTTGATGTACATATTTACTCATATACACATATATTTTCCAAGCAAGAATGAGAGCAGTCCTGGCATCACTGGAGTTAATGGGAAGCTCCCTATTGTGTAGAGAGCTCTGTGGAAATAGTAGACATAGACTACTCTCCCTACTAGTCTATAGGTCCAATAGTAGTATGGTGAAAAGAAAGGAGTAGTTGAGAAATATTTCTAATGTGAATGCATGTAGAGAAGTTTACTGCCCAGAATACTTAAGACCAGTTCATCATAACAGAAAAATTAATAACCAGCATTAGCTTGTGTTTTCTTTGTTTCATCCTAAATTCTGTAAGTGATATAAATTGGCATGATAAACGTTTGGTTCCCGAGTTTGGGTGTAAGTATTATTGTCCCATTTACTCAAATGTTATTAATAATTACCTCTGAATTCTCAAAATAGCCTCCTTTTT
>VWZY01006388.1:233684-282878 GCA_013399075.1 Chloroceryle aenea
TTAATATTTCAGAATTAAAAGATTACAACGATTCAACAGAGAGGTTGGTAATATGTAATAAAAAAAAAGTGCACCAGATGTTTTCAGGGACATGTAGAAATTCAAGACAGTGTGTCCATCATTGAATCTATTTATATTCTTACATAAAAAATCTTATTCTTACTTACATCTTACCCCTTAAAACATAGAAAGCTTTGCATATGCCATAAAATAATTGTTTATGTGCCACTGTAAAACACTCTTACATTAAAGCTTCTTTACAATGCTCTTTTGCCTTAATGTACCTAAACCACAAAACATTTAAGCTTCTTCCAAAAGGCTACTTTTCTATTAATGCTACATATTCTTAATGTTACATTTTGTGAAGTTGCAATTTGGTTTTGCTGGTTTTGCTTGTGGGGTTTGTGTGTATAGTTGTAGCGTGTATTTTTCAACCCAGTATTCAAAAATTCAGAGGACTGGTAATTCTGCTTTAATTTATGGAGAAAATAGATTTAAGTTACTCCTTTTTAACTCTGCACATGTAGTTGTAAATCCTGTTCTGCTTTTTTCCATCTACAAATCTGACTTTGAAAATGGACATCTGCACAGATGCCTTCAGTTGAATAAAGGAGGGTAATTGAAGGACCATTGTAGGCTTTCTTATATCAGGTCTATGAATCACTTTCCTGTGTAAGGTTGACGCAGAGTTTTCACCCTTAGGTTGCTGAAATTGTGGGATATCTGGGAATGGAAATGAATCTCATGACATGTAGAGTGAAGTCTTATTTTAAATCGACATTTTATTGGATTTTGATGTGTATATTACGGAAAACACAACTCATAAAGGTTTGAATAGAGGAAGTATTTTCACCGAAGTCAAGGAATACAGACTGCATAAAACCGTTAAGGTCCTTTTCACTGAAAACACAGATATGGAGATTCTTGCCTGTAAGTGGGATTGTTGTTATTTGACTCTATGGTATCCACCAGGAACTTCTGCCTGTATGGATTAACAGTAAGGGTATTTTAAATCAGATTTGGGCTGATGGGGCCTGGTATGGTAGGAATGATGTGGTGCAGGTGGTGTGGGGAGAGTGACGTGTGGTCGGCACTCTATAGGTGGAACTGATGGCTTGTGGTCCTGAAGGCTTTCCTGGTAAATATTTCTAAGACATCTCAATTGTTGACTAGCATTTCAATTACACTGTAGCTGTTTTCAGTATGTTCTGACACTGTGTGATGTATAAAATATTTATCTTATTTTATAGCATGAATACTCTTCAGAACTGGTCAGTGTTGTTCAGTGAGTGATTTCTCTTACACTGATCCTAGGCTGCTTTCTGTGGAGGATTTACATTTACATTTACACATGCACAACACAAAAAGGGTAAAGCTTATTTAGAGTCTTTATAACAGATGTTAAGTCCTCTTCCCCTCAGATCTCATTAAGACTTTTGTACTCAGGGTGGGTGCTCCCTTTGCGGCATCCTGGAGTTTAGTCCCTCGAGAATGATGTGCTTCTTTCCTGCCCTCCTTTGCAAAGCCTCGGCATTCATGAGTTCACCTCCCTGTGGCCAGTGGTTTTATTTGGGGAATTTGTGAAGTGTATGATCAGATTATAATTTTATGAGTTTGGGAATATATTCATGATCATATCAGGGATCTGAGAATCTGCATTTTGCTTCTTTTTCCAAAATGTGTACTGGAGTTTTCTTTATGTTGCAGATATTGTAAAGGCCTTTTATCTACAATTACTTTTATTTTGATAACTGAATTACTAATGCAATGAAAGCATGCCTTAAATAACTGAAGTTATTTAAGTAACTCCAGTATTTAAAAATTTCACTTGATTTTGGTGCTGCTGAATAGTCTTTGTTGCTTTTCCTGCCACTTGCAGTGAAAATACTGAATTTGATGCTCTATGAGAAATATCAGTTCACTTTCTTCTGTCTTCCTCCACCCTGTTTCTTTATCAATATATCATCTTGCATATCTGGGAAATAGTAATTTTAGAGTCCTAATCTCGTAGTCAAAAATTCCCTCTTGGCCATTTCTCCCCGTTAATGTTTAGGTGTACTCCTGTAGGGAACTTCTTGTACACAGTATCTTGCAGGGATATGCTTTGCTGCTTGTATTTTCTGTGTGACAGCTCATTTTTTGACTGAATATTGTTCTCTCCGCAAGGAGACAATTTAGATACACGTGTATTCAATCGACACGTTAAACAAAAGAATGTTGATCGTTACTGGCATCTATGTATTGTATGAGGAATTTCATACCCATAATGTAATCACTTAATATTCTGTCTTTCAGGTTTAACAGATGAAAAAGTGAAGGCCTATCTTTCTCTTCACCCCCAGGTACTGGATGAATTTGTGTCAGAAAGTGTGAGTGCGGAAACTGTGGAAAAATGGCTAAAAAGGAAAAATAACAGACAGGAAGGTAAGTCCTTTTTATTTGTGATTAATAATTGAGAGTGACAGAGCACTGGAACAGGCTGCCCAGAGAGGCTGTGGAGTCTACTCCTGTGGAGACTTTCCAAACCCACCTGGCTCTGTCCCTGTGTGGACTGCCCTGGGTGACCCTGCTCTGGCAGGGGGGTTGGACTCAATGCTCTCCAGAGGTCCCTTCCAGCCCCTAACATTCTATGATTCTGTTATTCAGGTTTGAAGAGCTCAGTTCTTATTTTCAGATGTAAAAAGGAAACCTAGTTTTGGTAAAACTTGACTGTTAATTTTAACGTCTAGGTTCTACCAGTTTTGAAAAGCAAAAGAGCTTAGCATTTTTTTTAAAAATTTTCAGCCTTTGAGCACTTCTGTTTTGAAATATGCCAGTATTTGGTTTGGAGGTTCAGTTTACCTGTTTTGAATTGCAAATTATATTCCACTAACATGTAATATCTGTTACATTAATGTGTGTTTTGAGAACATGATTCGATCTTCCTGGATCTGAAACTGGTAAATTTTTAATTGAAACTATGCACTACATGCAGGATGTAAACCTTAGTAAAATACTGGATATACCATCTCTAAAGTTTCTACTTTGCAACATGTGTTACATCAATTTTAGACAGAAACATTGACACAGATATTATAAAACAGTGTATTGAACTCTGGAGGTATTTCTGTTGGATTACTTTAGGCATAATCCCTCATTTACTAGACCCCCAGAAAACTCTGGTTTTTATGGGTTGGCCTGTGTTGACAATGATCGTAAATTTTGTAACAATCTTAAATTTTGTGAGATTATGTGCAAATACAAGATTCATGTAATTTTAACAATGATTTGGAGTGTACCAGGTAAAATGCAAAAGAGGAGATTACCAAGAAGGTGAAAAAAGAAATTTTAGCCTTGTCTGTGATTTTTCTTCTAGGAAGTTAAAGGCTATAGCCATATAATATGTTTCTGACAACAGAACATCTTAGTTTATCAGAATGTCACATTTCAGTTTGTATTATGTACATTCTACTCCTACTGCCTGAGTAATGGTGGCCGTGAGAAATGAGGAGGAGAAGATGGAACTGACTCTTTTGGTGTCAGCACGGATCTGTGGTGACTTACAGTGTATGTATAGCCTCAGTCACTGTATGTGAATAGCGGTATAATTTTCCCTCTGTCCTTCTTGCTTTAGTGTAGTCTACTTTAAAAATGTTCACATATTGTAATGTGATGGAGACAGAAAAATAAGCTTTGTTTTTATTAGAAAGTTGGCAGGCAGGTGAAATGCTGTTTTGATCTCTCTCAGTGTCTGTACTCTGACACGCTGGTAACGCAGAACAGTCATTAGCCCATAGGCAGAAATTACATCCTGCCTGATTTACAGGCATCCAGCTGTGTGTACACTTCAGCCATAAGTAAATGGGCCTGCAGCCAAGGTAGTTTATCTGAATTTCATTAGCATGAACGTAAACTGAAATGTCTAATTTGGACTTAAATGAACCAAAATTTATCTGTGACTGAGATTCACTGAATTAGTTACTTTAGATGGATTGTGTGGTTTTTTTTTTAACAACGCAAAGTATTAAAAAAGGGTGACAATCAGTAAATACTGCAGTGTTTAAGGTTTTATTATATTCCAAAATATCACCAGCTGTGTCTTCAGTGTGTACCATATAAATCTTCTATCTCTCACAGTAAGTGTTTGAGTGTCACTCATGACAAGTTGATGGTGATCTATGGGGGATTGTAAGATTTAGTTGATTTTTGTTATTTATTTATTAGTATATTGGAGAAAACCTTCAAAGATAGCACTGGGAAGGAATGCTGCTTATACTGGTATTTGGGTATTCAATGCAACTTTTTGGACCCTAGCTATTATTTACCAATAAAATGCATGCTCAAAATACACCCAGGCCATGTATTGTTGCAGAGAGCATTTCCAAACAACTCTATTTGTAATAACCTAACACTTTCATAAATTTTTCATACCCAGATCATGGCTGAGTAGGCAAGACTGAAAGAAATTGAAGCACAAACTGGACTGTTGTACAAAATATATTTTATTGGGTTATGCAAGCAAAATTTAGTGAAGTAAGGAGGGGTCTTGATTAAAGAAACTGATATTTCTGGGTTCAATTCAACTCTTATTCAAAGATGTTTGCATATTAGCTATGGAAGACTTTTTTTACAGAGTAAGCCTACTACTTGTATTCTGAGGTCTGTTTTGTGTTTCATGCATTAAGGACTTATGGGATGTTTTATGAAATTTATAGATCAGAAAAACATCTTCATATAGACACAGTAAAAAGTACCTTGGCTTCTAGATCTAATCTTCCTTGAGGTGCTGGTGCAAGTTCTGCCAATAAGATAAGTGATCTTGCTTTAAAGATTTACTAAAGGTACATCTTGATAGAAGGTGATTTTTTTGAATGGACTTGAAGAGTTAATCTGGCAGAAGGACATGTATGTAAAGTGACCAAAATATTTAGCATTTTTTGGTATCTCCTTACATGAGTTGCTTAAACAGAAACATGAAATGATTTTTAAAGTAATTTTACATATGTTCTTTTATGGACTGTTGATTTTTCCTATTGTGCTTTCCTGTATCCATTTCTTTCCCCTTACTGTTAAATAAGTGCTATTTGATAGATACACTGTTGCTAATATGATACAAATGATTAAATGAATGTATTTGGATTCAGTTAAAGGACATTTATGAACATTCAAAGTACATTTTCTTCTTTTTTATTTATCATTACACAATAAATCAGAGTGCATTCATTGCTACTTTTGTGTAATTACTGTAAGCAGTCTAGCTGACTGCAGTATAAAATGCAGTTCTTCATTAGTCATGTCAGTGATTTTGTCATGGCATATCTCATTCTTTTGTTGTTTCTTGTGAAGCAAATATGACAACTGTGTGTGGGTTCAGAATTCAGATTAAGCCCTGATTCTGTTTTAGAATGAAGAATTAGTGAAATTAGCCATTTCACTTTTCATCTTTTTCCCCTTCCTTTCTGCTGTGTGCCCTAGAAGTGGGCAAAGAAGGCAATCAGATTTGGTGCATTGGATAGCCTTCCATTTGGCAGAGGACTGGAGATACAGTCCAATCACTTGGGAAATCACTGTAGCTTCCCTTTGGTAGAAATCTGAGTAGGCTTCACGAGGAAAGACATCTGCATGAAATCACTCAGCCACATGTGTTCCTTAAGGTCTTCTTGATATGCTTTAGATACATGTATCTGTATCAGTTTTCAGTGAGCTAACTGAGCATAGAAAGGATAGAGTTCTGTGCAGCTTAGTTAAACATTTGTTTTTCTCATAACTTATGTGGCCTTTACTCAAAGAAGCCTTATTTCCTTTTCGATCTTTTTGTTTTTATGTGCTAAAGAAGAGATTGGAGGAATAGGGACTGTGGCAAAAGACTTCATCTTACCCAGACTTTGAGACTACATACAGAGAGATAATTTTTTACTAGTCCTTTAAGGCTAGTAGTAAAAGAAAAAATGTGCTAAGCTGCGTGATTAAAATGTAACAAATCAGTTCTGTGATCCAAAATAGACTGAAAATTATTTCTTTTCTTAAGTGGCTGTTTCAGATATTATCAGCATAATGTGCTTTAAAGTTTGCTTCAGTCCTGTGAGAGAAAGAAGTGAGTTCTGGAGAGATGTTGATGTGTGGCTTTGTTTAGGGAGCAAGTCTGTACTTAGGTGTTGTTAAGCAATACTGAAATACATGTTTCTACAACAAATCATAGTTATTTCTTTATTTACTCTTTTAAGTAGGTAACTCATACCTGTTTTTAAAAGATGCTTTGTAGAGGAGTGTTATTTGCTCTTTGGCTAAGGTTGTTAAATATGTGAAAGGATGGCTAATATGCATTTCCATAAGCAGGGATGTAAAATGTGAAGAAAATAAATGTAAGCAGGAAGAGTATATGTATGCTTAGTATATCTCAGCTTGCTGCCAGAACTAAAAAGAAAAAAAAAAAAGGAAAAAAAAAAAAGAGCCTATACTTGAGTTGTAAATGTTTTGAGGACTGTGCATTTCCATGCTAAGTAAAAGAATTACCCATTCTGTAGTGAAGATCAGTAGTTGTAGCACTGTAGATGAAGGATACCCAGAAGCTGGAGACTATTACTGTTGTGATACTCCAGCTTGCTGCACTTTTGACACCTCCCCAACCCAGGCAAGAGGAACTGATATGGCAGCATGTTAATGACCCCCTTGATTTATAATTAGGCCCTCTTAATAGTTCACTGATGCTGCAGACATGCTGCTTCATTCTAATGCAACCCTGCTGTGCTTATGCTTAATGATATCCAAGCAGGCAACAAATACTTGCAAGAGTGAATGTGGGAATGATTTGGGCAATGCCTGTCTTGCACCATTGACACCATAGTAGTAGCTCTTAATGTTTCTTCTTAGCAAACCCTACTGTTTATGTATTTTGATGCCTTTCTTTGAGTTTTGTTTTGTTTTGTTTTTTTTTTAAATAAGACTGAAAGGATGAATCCTCCAGTAAAAGTGGTGTAAGTGCTTGCCCTTTTCTTACTCTTCCCTCCGTGTCTGGTAGTGGCCAGTTGGAGACAAGATGTTGGGCTAGATGGTCTTGTTGGTCTGAACTGTCTGAACAATGTTAATGTTAGGATACTGACAGGTGCTACTTTACTGGGATGATATCCAGACTGATAAAAATTGTGAACAATTTTCTCAGAAATATTGTAATAATATCTGGAGTCTTGAGTGCAAAGATCCTGTTCCTCTGTTAATTTACTTCTGCATAGATAAAACTGATTCGTAGACTTTTGTATGGAGTAGTTTACAGGTTGCCAGTTTTCATTTGTCTATCGGTAGTGTATCAGTATTTCACAGGTAGACAAATGAAGTGATGGCACTTCCCAGAGCAGCGGTAGAGCCCTACATGGGATGCTGTTTTAGTCCAGATGATGAAAATGACATACATCCACCAGAGGTATAGTATAATTTTGGAGCTGATTTCTGGGGAGACTAGTGTGTTGTGCCATTGCTTTTAGAAAGTATTTTATCGCTGCATGATTTCCTGAAACAGTCAGTATAATTGTCCAAGGAAAAATTGTTTCTTCCTTGTGTGTCCAGTTCAATGGGGTTTTTATTCTTTTCCCTAAGTTAATCAGAACATACCCAGTTTAGAAGTGGCTTCATTTTGGCTGTGAAAAGAATGAGAAGGAATTAGTGAAAATGTTTCTCTCTGTTTGGTCAGGCTGTTCCTTTCTGGTGGGGGGTGGGAAGGGGAGGTTAGTGGAAAAGGTATATGTCAGATCAAGAATTATTTTATGTACTGATAGTACAGAAATATTGAGTAGTAGCCTCTTATATAATACTGGATTCTTGAGCGGTGGTGATGATTTTTGTTCAGTATGTGTATTGATGTTGAAGCAGTGACTGAATTTATTCTTTGTTATCTGAATGGCTATCACCAGCAAACCCGAAACAACTGCAAAAATAAGCCTGATACATCACTTGAATGTGTTCCTAGATTGTTTTTGGTTTTGGTTTTGTTTTTTTCTAATTTGCTGAAGTATCTGATAGCTTGTAGTCTGAAAAAAGAATTTTGAGTGGGTCAGGTGAAGGAGGTTTTTCTGTTTTTTTCTGGAGCTCTCCTACATATTTAGAATTGTTTAGATGGTCAGAGATTTGCAGAGGGTAATCCTTTAATGATGAGAAGTTTGGCCTTAGGAAGTAGACGTCACTGCTTGGTCTGAGTTCCTTCTTGAACTAATTATGTTAATCACATTATATGTAGAGCAATTATTCTCAACATGTTCTTCAACTGCTGTTTGTTGTGTGTTTGTTAGGCTTGAGTCAAGAGTTTTTGTGGGTTTTTTTCTGTCTACTCAAAAATTCTGCTTCTCTGCTTCATTGAATCATTTTCTGTCCATATCTCCTAGCTGTATTAGAAAGACCACAGTCTGTGATTTTTGTAATTTTTCAATCTTTCAAGTATATTAGGGCATGGAGCTTCTTTTGATATCTTACTAAGAAACAGGTTTCCCATTTTCTTATTATTTGTAATCAGTTTACATTCTGAATCTTCCAGATTATCAGTGTTTTATATAAAATCTGAGCAGTATAACAGAAATAGTATTTCAGTAACGGGTTCATTAGTGTTGTATGCAATACAAAGCCATTCCCTCCTATGCAGGAGAGTACTCCTTAATGTTGTCCGGCCCTGCTGCTCTTTGTTTTTAGGTTGTTTCCCTCCCACATGTGGTATCTTTTGTTTAAGAGTAAAAAGCAAGCAAGCAAGAAAAAGAATGAAGTCTCATTAATTGATGGAGACGATTCATTCTGATCACGTATGTGGAGACTATACCCACGTAGCCAACACATTTTAATAATGATTATTTACTGTGATTTCAGCTAACCTGTTTTACCTGCATTATAATGGAGTAGGAATGTTCCCATGGTCTGTAGGCTGAGAAAGTAATAAATAAGAACAAGGGAATAGTCATTAACTTTTATGGGACAGAAGCTTTTTACTCCAGGTATAAAAGTATTAACTTGGGAAAGAATGGCTAGACAAGGCCTGTAATTAAACATTGACCAATAATGATGATAAGACAAAATGTAAAATATACATTAGATTGCTTGTTCTGTCCATTACATGAGACCTGCATCTTCGGTGAAAAGACAGTATGTGGTCATGCAGTTTAATAGCCTGTTACACTACATCGGCACATAGAAATGGTTCGTGGATGTTCTGGATGTGAATAGTCAAAACCCAATTCAGCAAAGTTCTTGATACCTTGTCCGTATATAATGTAAATGTAAATATTCTGTCATCTCTTTTATCTCCCAAGAAGTATATGAAAATACTGAGGATGAGTGAACATTCATATTTTACTGTGGAGATGGCTATTTGGATATAAATGATAACACCATACTCTATAAACAGATGATTTTGTGTTTTATGGGTAGAAGCAAATAATGTTTATTGTCCTAACCTCATATAGACTCTTAATGAATACTTAAAGCAGAAAGTTTACTTCCAAAACTGCTCTGTTGTCTTAAGACTTGGAATTGAGTTTGTAAATACAGAAAAGTAAAGGACAGATATCTGTATATTCATAGTTTGGGCTTAATGAAGACTGTCATTTTTCAGTGTGTCATCCTATAGTGATTTCTTAATGGTGATAGTAATCCTTCAAAGTATCTGTGATTAGAGTTTTAGACTAGTAGTCCTGCACATGCCTATTAGATTTAGTGCAGCTGACTGAGAGAGTGTACTTTTCACGGTGAGTCATAGATACTTTATTTGTCCTGGTGCTTCTTGGTAGGTCAAGTGCTTTGAAGAGGTAGCTTTATCCAAAAAGGATTTCTTCATACCAAGCATAGAGCAATAGATCCTGGCCATTAACTTTCAATTACACTATAATAAACAATGAATGCATGTTAAATTGCACAGCTTTCTGTTCAGCAAGAGGCAGGCCTAGGCCTGCCTTCATTCCCATTGGTTTACTGCTATCATTCCCTAACTTACCGCTTCAGGTGATGATACTCGTAGTATGTTATACAGGAGAGATGTGTATGGCACGTAAATGAACACTGCTATCTCTGTTTGGCTGCCATAGACTCCTGTTGAAGGAAGACATGTTACAGATATTGCTCAAATACTCTGAAGATATTATTAAACATGTATATGGAAATTATTTGGTTCAAAATGCATACTAAACTATTAAACTTTCAGATAATAAAAGAACAGCCAAACAAAACCACAGAGCTTTGAAATTATTTTTCTTCAATTACATAAAAAAATACAGTTTTTGGAGAAAAAAAAAACAACATCCCATAGGATACTTAGTTGTAAAAACTTGGGAAGTATACTTTAGGAATGCCTAGACAATTTTCACTACAGAGGTCACTAATAGTCTGAGAGGGATTTTAATTTTAATAAGCTCTCTGGAAAAATGAATGCATAGTAGGAAGATAAAGTTTCAGGTGTACTGAAAATTAAAACCACATGTATAAAGTCTCAAAAGAATCTTATAAAGCTGAGCAATTGAGGAATGAAGTATCATTTATAAATCAGTTTTGACTGATCTTTATCTCTGAGGCCAAGTTGTACAGCACAATTCACATCTATAAAGATGAACTACTTTTCACTGCCTCCTTTCCAAATAGGATGTTGTATCCATACTGCCTCCTGGAATGGTCCTGTGTAGGTGCTAGTCCTCTTATCTGAGCTCAAATGTTGTTTTGGGAAAGTGCAAATTGGTAATGTCCAAGCCACACTGTGGGTGTAAACAGTTAATCAGATACTAGTGATGTTCAAGCCCAGTCTCCAGCCCTATTTCCTCTGTTACTTTAGGCCTAGCCTGAATTAGCTAATGCAGCTCCAGGAGAGATGCCAAGAATACAGTGGAAATATATAGTGGAATATAGTGGAAAAAATCAGCCACTGGAGAGTTTAGCAATGGATACATAGTTCAGCTAAATACAACCAGGCAGGAAACTTCATTAAGCCATTGTGGAAGTATGTGCTTTATTTGAAGTTCAGATGCTCTGTGCCAGGTAACATCACATTCTCAAGATACATAGAAGAGCAAAACCAGCCAGATGTGTAGCAGTCTATAATCTGTAATTCTAAAAGTCTGAAAAACAATCAAGAAAGGAAGTAATTTTTAAATGTCATTCATTTTGTTGATCCAGTATGCAACAAGCTAACAGTTCTATCAGCACAGCTGAGGTGGGTAATGAACTGTTTGGCTAGCAGCATGTGAGGCCTGGAGGAACCACGTAACTTGCCTTTGTCAATGGAGAATGTATTTGGATCACAGCACACTGAGTTTAGTTATGTTTAATTATTTTATTAATTCAGACAATTTGAGGTAAATGAGCAGCTATTGATTAGAGAAGAGACTGTGGATTGTAATCCTCTATGGATCTGAGAGGGATAGCTATTCCTTTTCTTGTGGAACACTTAAAGCTCGTGTGTAAGGAGGTTTTGGGCAGAATTATAATGGGATTCTAAAACTGGTGTCAACTGGCTGTGAGTCAGTAACAGATATAAATTGTCTTTGGAGGACTTGTCTCCTTTAAGCATCAGGACTGAAAAGCTAAAAAAGAATTAGTTGTTTAAAGAATAATCTTTTCTCAACAGTAATGTTGAATTTGTTCTTTACAAATTTCTTGAAGACATTTATGTATGGTGAACTAAATACATGTCTTTTGAGGATGCTCATCATTCATAGATCTCGTGTTCTTTTGTAGGGGGCTTGTGGTGGATGTAGTTTAGCAAGGTCTGATTTTTCTTTTGCACTGGCTAGTGCATCTAGTTCAATTCAGCCCAAAAAAGACCTCCACTACTGACAACATTATTGCCTCTTTGTTACGCCTGCCTTGCCTCATTAACTTTTCTTTTATGACTTCTATGATAGTGCTACCAAACAGAGGGGGATTCTTAATTCTTCAAAAGACCTGAACTGTAGCAAAAGTTTTATAGTTATGACTCATGGTGAAGACAGTTGACAGATTCACCTTTTCACGACAGAAGAAGTGAAGGGCACCCTGCAAAATGAATTGGCTACATATTTGAAACAACAGGACGTCCCTTTTCACACAACGCATGCCTAAATCGTGAATTCATTAGCATAAGATATTTTAGATGTTAAAAATGTAAATGGGTTCAAAAAGTGATTAGACACATGCCAAGGATTAAATACTTCATCAAGAGCTGTTACATACTATGATCCTGATGCAGCCTCCAGCTGAGAAAATTCATAAGCATCTGATTGCTCTGAGGACATACTGGAGTAAGTATATTCCAAGCATCTATAGTCTGCACTCTCTTTTCTTTTTATGTAGTGTGGTTTCTTCATACTTTTAACATAATGAGCTGTTACTAGCCATTGTCGCAGACAATGAACTTGAGCAGATGGACTTGTAGTGGAGTAGGGCCATTCTTCTCTATCATTATGCTTCTGCTGCCTCTCTGGGATTTCTATACCATCCATTGTTAGAACTGTGAGTCAAGTTGTCTTAATAACACATTTGAATATGCTGAAAAAGAAACTGTATTTTTATATTATAATACATTGTTTGGATCTTTCTAGATAAGCTTCAGGAGGTCTTTTTAGTTGTAACACTAAAGCATCTTTAAAAGTCTTTGGAGACAGCACCTTATCTGGACTCATGTTGCTTAGTTGCAATACTGAGCTAAATTATTCTCTTCTTTCTTCCAACCTGCATTATGCAAAGATACTCCTAAGTGATGAGTTTGAATCTTCTTTGGCTTGCTAAAAAAGAGAAAGTTTATCTTTATCCGGTTGAAATTGATGAGTAACACTGAGAATTAAAAGAATTTCCTTATGTTCTTTTAAGGCAAAGCTGGATGGAATGTTTTGTGTGTTCAGTTGTTCAGCTAAAAAGAAGGGAGCTCTTTTACAGGGTGCTTGGTCCTCATCCCAAATTGCTACAGTTTTATTTCATTTCTCATTAACTAAGTATGTGGAGTGAAAGGAAAAGAGAAGATTGTGTTGATGAGGGACAAGGGTTAGGAAATTAATAAGACACAATTCAATAATAGGTGTGGGAGGAGGAATGTGTGTGAGTTTTTGAAGGATTTATAGTAATTGGGTGTAACAGTGGCATTAGGTTTTGGTGATTTGGGTGAGGAAGTAACATCAGACTTGCTACGATTATACTAATTCAGTTCAAGTGAGTTCATTGTGAACAATCAGAAACTTCTTCATGCAGTGTGTCAGATATCTGTATAGCAATAGAGAAATGTTTATTCCTGGAGACTTGCTGAGCAATAATTTCAGATTTACTGTAGAACACTTCTGGAGGTTTACCAAAACAACTTTTAAAACCAGTAACTACACAGTGACCCATCTTTTTGAATCAGAGTTGTCATGACCCACATAGCGAATTCCTCTTTAGAACAAGAGGACATGACTGTATCACAAGTTTTAAATGACCAGAATGTGCTCTTTTTTGCATTGTATAACCTAGGAAGCCATGTCATTGTAACAGTTACTGGTTTACCATCATGTATGTATTTCATGATATATAATTTAAATGTGCTTTAGGAATAATCTGAATTTTCTGTTACCTGTTACTTTTCCTGAGCAAAATTTTAGTTGTACAAATGACATTGTTTTTTTACAGGCATGCATTACTACCAGGTTGCCTTTTCTAAGCGTTCTCTGGCCAAACCCATTTTTATAGAACAATAACATTTATCCTCCCCTCTGCCAACATGCTTGTATTCCTCAAAAAGTCTTGCTTATGAGTAGTCTTGGGTGACAGTATATCTCTGATATTCTTGGATGTTTGGGGTACCTATTGTAGCAGCCAACTGTATACACCAAGCACAGTGAAAATGGCAGCATATGATATAGGAAACGTATTACAAACCTTTTCTCAAGTTCTGCTTTATCNAACCTCTTGGTTGCAGTGACTAAATAAATTAAGAATTAATATGGTTTGAGCAGGTCCGAAAACAATTTAGGCTCTTCAAAACGTTTGGCATTTCCATTCACTATAGGTGGCAAAGCACAGTATTGGAGAGGCACAAACTATAGGAAATCTCAGAAATACTGTTGTCTGACATGGTCCAGTCCAGCACCTTTTATTGACTATTTTCAGAACTGAATACTGATGAACTGACCACTTGCCCATCATGGCAGTTTTGTATTTCAGAAATAATTCTTTATGATTTGAGAATGTATAAACTCAAATTTTGGAATATATTCTACAACTGTATGTTTCCTCACAGACAGATTTATTTAAGCATTGTGAAGATTGGCCCTTTCACATAAAGACTTTTAAACACCCTTGGAAGAAGTTCACCAAACCTGTGCTTTTTTTCTGGATGGTGTAGGTTATTTGAACATTTCTTTACAGTGTGACAGTGGCAATGATGTTCCTGTTCACAGATGTAGGTGACTTGTCATCACTCTGAACTTGTCATTCATTAGTTTATGTAGCTGTCCATCAGCTAATTATCTGCAAGTGCTTCTGGAGCATTCCTGGGAATGTAGAAGTACTGATAGAATCTATAACTGAAACAAAATAATTGGATGGGCTTCTGATCTTTAGCAGAGCAAATTTCTTTTGAACAGGAATGATGACAGAAGCAAAGCCATAAGCATGGAATTGTCAGGAATAAATGTTAGATTAGAAGTTCAACATTTTTATTTTCTTATTTTTTTTTCCTTGTAAACCTATAGTTAAAGGGAGAGAAGCTATTTCATGTAGCTTTTCTTCATTCTTAATAAATGTGCATAAAATCTTGGATAATGTATCTTAGTACTTGGCTTATACTTTTTTTTATGTACTTTTGTGATGCATCTTAAAATATACAGTAACATCTTATTTCTGACAATGCAATATTTACTCTGGAAGTCTTCTCAGCTCCAGAATTTCTTAGTAAAATTTTTGAAGAGCTCGATCTTCTACAGTCTGTTAAGAAAAGACTGGCTTTTTCCCAGCGATCGCCTCTATGTAGACCTTCTCTTTAGGCATTGAGTTTCTTTGTATTTATACATTATTTGCCTTTTGATAATTGGGCAAAATAAAGCCTGGTCTTCCGTAATTTCCTCTACCTTCATGGGCTTGTCATTTTTTAAATATGTACATTAATGTATTTGTTTAGTTCTATTAGGAGATAAACAATTTTTAGTAGGTTTTCATTTCAAGGCCTATTCTTTTTCTGTGTCACAGCGATGGAATGATTTCCCTTGGTTTCAGTGTTCTTCCTACCTTGATATGTCCAGAACCCTCAGATGTGGTTTTCTGAAGATGGATTTTATTAAAGAGTGCAGAAATGGAGACACTTGGCTGAAGCCTTTTTTTCATACAGCTTTTGGAAGAGATTTGTCTCATAGCCAGGCAGTCAGGGGCTTTCTGAATGTTAGCAAGCTTCATTTAATAGTGTGTTGGTGAGTTCTGACTCTACTTTTACCTCTTGGAAAAATATCTTTAATAAGAGCTCCTGCTGTTACGATTTTCATATCCTTGAGGCTTCATCTGTACTTCTCAAAAGGTTAAGCTGTGGTAAAGGACAAGAACATACATTTCAATAAGGAGAATCAAGTAGAAGAAGGGCAGACATTTATTCATTCTTACCAGGGCCTCTTTTGGGACCTTTAGATCAGATATCACTTTGGTTTTTGAAAATGTGTTTAGAACGCATCCAGGAATCAAACCTGGAGGAGGAATCGGTGAAAACTGGCTTGGTAACACTTGTGTTTCCTCAAGGAAACAGATTAGGTATCTAGAGAACAGTATAGAATTTCTGTTCTGACTTTCCAGCAATCCTGTTATCATCTCAGTCTGACCACTGCTTTGAAAATACCTCTGATTAGTTGCAAGAGAGATCATATTTAATTAAATGTTTTTCATTTGACATCTGTAATCTTCTTCCTTTTAGTGGTTACACAAAGTATATGTTGAGTTCCAAATACTGGCATCCATATAGACAGGAAAAGCAATCATATAGCTCCAGTTCATTTAATGAATTCTACTATAGAAGTAGAGGTTTATACAAAAGCAGAATGTATTTTTCTCAGAGAAAAGGTATCTGAAATTCCTTATGGCCAGTTGAAATGCTGCAGGAGAATACATGCTGAACAGTGATGCTTTTCATCGAGTTTGATGATATGAAGGTCTTGTTGTTTTGCTCCTAAAACACATCTGAAGGTGAGGTCTCTGTGACTTTGGCCATAAAGATATTGTATGCAGAGAATAAGATCCTCACCTTATTGAGTTCTTGTACAAATTCAGAATCTTATTGTCACAGTTTAGGGTCAGGACACTTATATATTGTCTTCTGCTAGACTTTAGCTTTTACTAGAAAGTTACTGCTCTGAAGATTAGAGTTTCAAAGACATTGTGACATAATACATGACAAACTGAGCTGTTCTGTCAGTAGAGAAGCTTATAAAACAGCTTACCTGCTTATCCCACTCATGCTTTTTGTAAATATCTTTGGCTATGTTCCCCATAAAGACAGGAGTATGAAGCAGTTTTATCTAGTGGTTTCTTTAAGGATTCCCTTATGCACTCAAACTGGAGCACTTTGTTGTAGCATAGGACAGATAAGAAATGGACAAACCCAAGGGACGTAGATAGACTTGGACTAGAAAAAGGAATGGCTTGTATAACACATCGGTGATGAAGGTCTGAGAAACTCATCCCTTTCAACTAATTATCACCTCATACTTTCCAACAAATATTGACTATTTATTGTTGGTTTTCATTTTCGTGCTGATTTTAATTTCCAGCTATTAGTAGGTAGGATCCTACAGAGCTTGGGTTTCTTTGGGCTTAAAGAAAATATCATTTCCAGAATATAAGAAGTTGCTATTCAAGTAGTAAGCCCTATTGTACCAATATTAGCAGTTAACTTAAATGGGCAACCTAGAGTTTCTGAAGGAATGACTGAGGTTGTATATTTGTTTTATGGGTATGGGAAATCCTTTTTATGTCAAATGAAAGGACATTATCATGGAATAATATATGAAATGAGAAATATGTCTAGTGATGGAATATATTTTAAAACAGAACTGAAGCATTTAATCAGGATTTTTTGTTTTGATAATTGCAAAGTTATGTTTAGTAGAACAACACAGGATTCTTTAATGAAAATAATTCTTTTTTTAGTGTTGCTGTGCTGTGTTTTCTTTGGATCAAATTATGTACAGTATGGTTATTACAGCATTGACCAAGTGATAGATTAAATTGAAAGATTATTCTTCTTAATCTTTAGACTCTAAGCAACCTTCCAATATGTTACCAACATGAATGTGTCTTTGGGGACAGAACCCAGTCTGCACCACATGGCTGACTGCCAAGTCTTTCCACTGGAAAGCCAGCTATTATTTTCTACTCTCTCCTGCACAGTAGGGTGCATCCACCCCTTTGCAGCATTCAGTCATAGATTTTTAATTTGTGGTAATCTTTTGTATTAGATATTCACAGGAATAAATTTTCTCTAGCCATGTAGGTCATACTTTTCCCAAGCCAAAGATGAAATACAATAGACTCATTTAATTCCTAAAATGTCTTTGTAAAAGTTGTGGTCTCTAGCTGAGATTTTTATTAGAAATGGACACATTTTTACCCTGTCACTGACATTGTAGGCATACCCTAACTAATTTCATTGCCATACTATGGTAGGCAAGTAAATGAAAGTAAATTAGGAAGTAGTTTTGCATTCCTTCCTGGTCTCTGGAATTGTAATAGAAAAAGAAAACAGAGAATGTAATAATACAACATAAATCGGTGACTGGAATCACAGGCATCTTTTAGAATGAAGTTATGGAATCTGCCATCGTGCTGTCAAAGTGAGTTTCTCTCTGTTCTTGTTTTATTCTTGAGATTTGACTATAAAACTCAGAACCAGGAAACTAGCAATAGCTTTAAATCTTAATAGCCTTCCCTCCATTGCTTGTTTGTAAAATCTCATTTAATGAGTCATCTTAAATCATTTCAATGTAGGATGGACCAACAGAAGTTGCTCAGTAGTATGACACTGCTGTGTTTGTCTTGAATGTTAAAACTATGTTTCAAGATTTGAAGATAGTGTGAGTTCTCACAGGAGCCTTTCTCTGTATGCTGTAGATATCCAAAAGATATTAAAACTTCTTAATATCTGAAGTAATGTGCAAGAGGAAACTAATAAATAGAAGTGAATGTTGCTCCTTTAAATGGAAGAACCTATTAAATTTAGAACTATCTGTACCTGCTACATTTCACTAATGAGGATGTGTCTCTGTGCTCCCTGCCTGAAGGTAGCCATAAATGCTTTTTTTTTTTTTAGTAAATATGAAACTATTATGTATGAAGGAACTTGTTAAAAAAGAAAAACAAAATTAACAATCATCAATACCTTCTTAAGAGTCCTAAGAAGTTCAGGCACCAACTAGTCTTGAGACAATGAGTCCTGCTTGTTCAAGGAATATTAACTCAAGCCAGAGCCTCCTGGTTTCCAGGAAATAACTCTGTGGGCTGTGTAAGCCTGTGCTGCCGGCCCTCAGCTTCTGTCCCTGGGTGTGTATATCCAGTCTTTCCTTGCATCGGTCTTTGTGCTTATGTGACTGTGGATTGTATCTACAACTCACTGATCAGCTGCAACTGAAAGCTGCTTTAAGGCAGTGGAGAGAGTGCAGAGGTGGAAGTTCGGGCTTAAATTGGTTTCTGCTGGTGTGGACCTGCACCTTGCAATTCCTTTCTAGGTAGGTTCAGCTCTTCAGGAAGGCACAGTTTCAAATACATTCTAATCTGAGATTGCATCAGTCGTAGTTATGTAATAGGCACACACTGGCAAAACATTGGATAAGTTTTGTGTCTATCAAAAGAAAAAAGAAGTGCCATATAGTTCTTGAAAATCTGGAGAAAAATACAAATTTTTAAATCATATGCATCCCTCTTTGAATAATTTTTCCATGTAGTTGTTAAGGCGAGGATTTTCCAAGAATGACATTTTCAAGCTGTAACAAGGTCGGTTTAGACTGGACACTAGGAAAAAACTCTTCATGGAAAGAGTGGAGGGATATTGCCCAGGGAGGGGTTTGAGTCTCCATCCCTGGGTGTGTTTAAGAATCGCTCAGATGTAGAGTTGGGGGATATGGTCTAGGGGTGACCTTACAGAGTAGGGTGAAAGGTTGGACATGATGATCCCAAGGGACTTTTCCAATCTCGATGATTCTATGATTGTATGACATGTTAGGCTGGATAAAATACACTCAAAAGTGGATAGGGTGCTTAAAGGAGTTAAACCTTGATACAGATTGTACTAATAAATTGCAGAGAGAGGTCGTGTACATCTGAATAAATCAGCACATATGAGAACTGATATATATTAGTTTGGAGTGAAAGCTAAGTTTTCAGTGTGTGAGCCATCTCTTTTTATAGTGTATCCATTTCATCACATTTTGAAGGTGACAGGAATTTGCATCTTTTTCAAGTAAATCAGAATACTAACAGACACTGCTTTACCAAGTTGGAACATGGCTGTGGCCGGAATAAAGACAACAGAAGATAAACTAAGCAAGTACAAATCATACAATTCTGTACTGAATTCTGTGTAGGCTAATAATTCAAGATGATGAAGAGAACAGGAGATAAAGCATCTCGTGTATCAAATCAGTCTGGCCCAACATTTAAAGGCACTGACACATGTGCTAGATCCACGTGGCTGAACTTTTTTTATTTTCTGGGGACATCACCTCAAAGAATAAGACTGAAATTAATGTGGGGATTATTTCTACAGTAATTTCATTGTTACTTACTGTATATCATGGTATGAATTTTACATATATGTTTAAAGAAATGTAAATGTAGTGATACAAACAGGCTTTTGCCCCCTAAGCAGTCTTACAAACTAACTTGAAACCCTTTGTAAGGAATTAAGGCTCAGAATGTGTGGAGTAACTCAGAAGTGTCCATGGAAAATAAATCTCTGGTTTATAAAGTTTTTCATGCATTTCTTGTTTGCTTTTATTTCAATTGGTGTTATTGTTTTTCTATACCAACTCATAAATGTGGGTTTTTAACCATGATTTGTACTTTTAGGCTATTTTGAATCCTGCAGCTTTATTTGCAATATTACTCGGTTTTTTTGTATAGTTAGTATTGTCTAATGAACTTATAAATACTTCATTCTGCTAGAATTTTAATACTGCCATCTGTTCACTTGATGGAAAATGGCAAAGCACACTGAAGCAACTGCCTTTTTTTCCTTGACAGCTGTATTTTTAAAGCTTAAGGTTTAAGTTTCCAGTTTTTTTCTTTTAACAGTGGCAGTGAATGATATTGTAAACAAAAGGGTTTTGTCTTTGCACAAATCTTACTTTGTGAATTACATATATGATTTTTCTTCCCTTTTTTTTTTGGATCAGTAATAAACAGTACTATTTTCTTATATTTTTAGTAGAACTTCTTTTCTACCATGGCAGAAAGTAAATTGCCCAATTAACACGTAGCTAAGCAGCTCAGGGACAGCAATTAACGGCCAATCAGCATATAGCCAAGGGGGCGTGGACAGGAGTTAACAGCCGCTCACGCTGCCCGCAGGAGCACATTAACGGGTATGGCACAGCAATCTTAAGGCATTTCATATTTAGAAATGGTCAGGTCCTAGTAGCTCCTGAATGAGTTAGTGCTGCTGGCCATTTATTACTTGTAAAAATCAAATGGCCTTATATGTATCTCTGTGTGGATATGAGATGCAAACAGATTAAATAATGCAGCTCTGGTGTTCCCTAACTAGGTAGATATAAAAAAAAATAACCAACCGCATTTAAGGAGCAGTTGTGTCACAAGGCTATTTTTCCAAATTCCTCTTCCAGGTAGTTGTGCGGTGCTTGCTTGTGTAAGAAACTCACATTGGCTTTGACAGAACTATACAGCAGGACTGATGAAGGAAGCTGGGAAGAATGGTGCTCAAACTGAGAAAATACGAGATTCCTCAGTCATGACTGTTTCAAAACTATTTTGAAGGCATGGGGAGAAGGGATTTAGATTATGAATTACCCTTTTCATAGAAGAGGAATAGATTTCTTGCTTGGTTGCCTGCTCTCAGTGTGTGATCATTAGTAGTTCTCTTAGATTGACAATTTGGGAGATAGACACAGCTCCTTATCCCAGCAGGTGGAAACTTCAGCCATGATGCAGAGGTACAGTTGGTTCTTGTTCCCTTTATTGCACTGGCAGAAGTGGTACTTCTGCTCTCTGTTATTGCTGTGTTATGTATAGTTTATTACCTTCCCAGCTGATTTCATGATATATTTCCCGAGTTCCTATAGTATTTCAATTAACTTGCCATCTGCACTGGATTTTGTTAGTTAAGTAAAAAAGCACATGTATGTAATTTTGTGTTGCACGAACACATCCAGTTCTTCATTCACTGTAAACTTGTGTATTTGTATTTGCAGTTTTCTTTTGGATGTTTCTGCAAGTTTTTTTAGTTCCTTGGTATCTGTCAGGTGGACTGGGAGAAGAGAATCCATTCCTTCTGAAGCTGTGAATGTGATATGCTGGCTGTATGGGTGTGTGTCTGAGGCCTTGCAACCTCTAAAAATGGCATGCTTTCTGTCACCCAAGTCTTTCTCATACTCCTAACTACAGAGGTACTGTAGTACCTTGCTTGTGGCTGAGTATTTCAATCAGCAAGATCCTTACAATGGTCCAGCCACCTCTGCCTGATAGTACAGCCAGTCCTCTGTGTGAAGCCTGTGCCAAAATTTCTGTACATGAAGTCAGTATGCAGTAGATTTGATAGTGTAGTGGAACATGAGGATATATGAGGTATATTCAGAAATGAGGAAATCATCAGTCCGACGAGGGCTTCTGCTATCGATTTTTGTTGAACCTCTTAAAGAACCACTGTGAAATCTGGATGAGTAATCTGGATGCTGATGTGCCAAGGTATTTAAAGACTGTAAGTTTTGATGTATGTGGACTGTTAGGTGCCATGACTTTGCACTGTGTTCCAGTGCTGAAGTGTCTGATGCTGGTTTTCACAGTGTGTCCTCAAGGTTTACAGAAGATCAATTGGAGCTATAGAAACAAAGTTTCATTTGGTACATCTTTTTTTTCAGCCAGGAATACCTGCTATGTGTCTCATTTTTTTATGTTGCTTTTTAGTAAGCTCATTGATAAATATTATAAGCTTCATCAATGATTTCATGCATTAAATGAGAGCTTCATTACATAGTACAGAGCCTTAAGATGATGCTAGAGAGTCACAGGTGTCTGAGTCCACACAGGTTAGTGAATTAGCATTCTCACTTGAGCTGTGGTAAATCATCATGCCTACTAATAGTTCGGATGTTTAACTTCCTTTCGTTTTGAGGATTTAGGTGCCTGACTTGTTTAGAGTTTGGAAATCCTAGTGCTTGTATCTCTGACTGAAAACTTTTCTCTCTGGCCCTGTATCTTTAATGTTATACCTGCTACTAGAAAGAGTTTAAAATTTTGCATTTATTGAAATGCCAGTGTAAGAATACTGAACTCTACAACATGTCTTTGATTTTTTTGATGTTGTACAGCAGCCAAAAAGATAAATGTTGTTATTTTTATTTTTTCTTGTATAATTCCCATGTATTATAATTATGTGTCATTATAAATTATTGTACAGTATAACTGTCTAGTTTAGAAATTCAGATGGTGCTGTCATTATCTTTCATAGAGAGATATCTGTAATTTTGTAGTTATATATGCTGTTCCTTTGCAGTCACTGAAGTTATAATTATTTTTTTCAGTCTCCTCCTTGCAAGCAAAATGTTTCACTCATGGTTGTGGTACTGATAAGTAGTAAATAGTTCCATCTTCTCTTGGTTTCAATCTCTTTATCATGTTAGTGTAACGTGTCATTTTTCAAAGACTCTAAAGTCCTGAATTATCTGCACGTCATTATTCTGTAACACTCAACACACAGTCACTGAGGGCTTGATTAAGATTACAAAGAAATCAGCTGAAATATCCTAAAAGCAAAAAGGCTTAATTTGTAAATTTTATTCTGTCACTTCTTCAGTATTATCCAGATTAATTTGAACAGTTTCTCAGTTTTCAATCTCCAGGGCAAAATAAATAAAATCTCTAATGCAAATATACCTATGTTGTAGTTACAGTAGGGTTTCTTCAGAGGGTTTGAAATGATTCCCTTGACGTAAATATGTTTCACACCGGATCACTACACCCTCCCATGTGGTAACCTATCATCTCAAGCTCTAATGATCCCTTGCCCTTGTTGACGTTAGCAAACTTTTCCTCTGGGGCATTTTCTTTGTTTCTTTTGTCAGCTGGTCTAAAGAGAAGAAAACTGCTCAGTTGATTTTTCTGCAGATGTTGAGGATTTTACTGCAAAGTTCAGTAACACAACATTTGTTTTCAATGTAGTCAGAAACAAGAAAAATCAGGCAGGCTGCAGAGCTGCTTGTACTTCAGATTCTCTGTAGCACACGAACAATGGAATCTGAAAATTTTAAACAACTCTCTAAGAGTGTGAGAGCTTACGATTTTATTACATTGACATATTTTTTCCTTTAAAAAAAATCTACCTGTTTTCTGTTTCAAAACAGAAAGAAGTGAGAATACAGTAAACTAAAAGGTAGGGATGAGAACAAGATTGTAAGAATTGAAGGAAAAAAAATGAAGTAAAAACATTTGTATCTGATGTTTTTTTCCCCCAAGGTAAGTGTAAGATAACATCTTTCGCAACGAGTGTATTTATGTTCTCTTCCTGGTGATTAGCTATATGTCGTATTTCCTGCTCCAGAAGCTGAGAACCTGATGAAATTTCTTGATCTGTCTGGGCCAACAAACCTTTGAAACCTCACTCCATGCTAGAAATGGGAACATCACGGAACTGAGCTGTGTGCATTCTGTGATCCCACCCCCTGCCTCGTAGAGCTGCAAGTGGAGGATGGGCTGTGTACAAAGGTTGGGGAAGCTGAAGGAAGTGCCCCTCCTTAAAATCCTCTGGACAAGCTTATCTGTCAAGAAGAGGTATTCGTGACTAGAAACGAACTTGCCAAAACCAAGAGGCCCAACAGGGTTTCAAGAGTATTTATAGCAATATATGTTTTTAAAATCTCCAAATGTCTTGCAATGGACAAAATCCAGTGTGGCTTTCTCAGGATGTTGGAGCGTTGTAGGACCTGCTCAGAGTGGTGATCTCTTTTAATCATCTTCTTCATCCTGGAATCTCTATACATAACAGGAATGCTGTGACATTTAATACATAAAAGCATTTCTGGTTTCCCGTGCATGCTGTAGCAGTTCTGTTGATTTCCGTGACATTGCTTAAGTTATATGCCTGAGTAGTATTTGAGCCAACAGCAGTGTAATTTTTTCCTTCTCATTGAAAACACCTGCTGAACACAATAAAACGTCAACCTTTGTGAAGTGCATTTGAAGCACATTCAAAAGTGAAGGAACAGCTTTATTCAGAAATGAGAGAACAGCTTAGTAGTATTAATGCTGTTTCTGAAATACATCAATTGCAGTAAACTTTAAACATACCTAATATGCAGCAACCAGCAGGATTCTGGAGCCAAAAAATAGGAGAAAATCAAGTTTGATTTAACCAGAGTGATACTGAAATTGTATTACTACAGGGTGAGAGACTTCTTTCACCAAATATGTTTATAAGACCTGTAATCAATTTTAAAGAAAGCTGCTTGCAACAGCTGGTGCAGTGAATGCCAAACAGATTAGAGTGTCAGGCAAGAAAAGGGGTAGATATAAGGAAAACCATGTAGTTATAAACTGGTAGGTCTGGAAAAAAAACAAAACAAAAAAACCCAAACATGCTCTTCAGCCTGTTGTCTAGTGGCTCTGTTCTGATAATAAACAATGATGATTGCACCTCATTGACTGATAAGATAGATGCTCTAACCAATATAATTAACACTTTCTTCATTCAACAGTTGTGTTGAATAGGATATGAAGTCATAGGCTAATTAACATAAACCACACTTGTAGTCTTTCTTAGTGAAGTATATTCACTGCTGCAAAGTATTACATTTCTTCCTGGTGGTCAGAGACCAGGTTCCAACACAAC
Source organism: Chloroceryle aenea (assembly GCA_013399075.1). Taxonomy (NCBI): domain Eukaryota; kingdom Metazoa; phylum Chordata; class Aves; order Coraciiformes; family Cerylidae; genus Chloroceryle; species Chloroceryle aenea. The sequence continues at coordinate 258,661 of VWZY01006388.1, forward strand.
TTTTGCTTAGGTGTGTTCAACTTGAGAGACTTCTACTGAATTTTATGAAACTTTTATCTGATGTGGGGCAGATACCCTTTCACAGGTTGAGGCACAGCCATCATCCTACTATTTAAACAGAAGTGAGAAGGTAAATCTTTGTTAATTCTAAAGCAAATTTCTTGATCATAGTTTGTGGAAATTGTCACAAGTATCCAGCTGAGAATTTTTTGTCCGTGGATACAAAAAGTGCAGAGCCACAATCAGTATGCTTTGTACTTCCTGGCTCCTGATCTGTGTACTGCCCTGTTTGCTTACATGCAAAGGAGTGTTTAAAAATTTTAGGATACCTATCAGACAGTATGTTCTCTGCTTACCATCTGCAATGAAGTTACTATTTTCTGATCCATTTTGCTTTGTTTTTTAAGAAGAGGAAGAACTCAGCTTCATTTTCCAGGAACTTTTAAAAATGTGGATCTTACTGTTGATGTAAAAAGGCTAGAATTTATGTCTTTTTCCTGCTTCAAAGAAAGAAACCTTGTATGCCACTAGGAATCAATGCTTTAGTCTATGTCTAAACAAAATATGTTAGTTTTCTATGAAGTAACGTTAGAAATGCTTCTGAATTGTGAAATAAATCCAAACAGGTAAGCAGAGCTCTTCAGGTGCTCTCAGTGAGATTGTGCATTAAAAAGCAAGAACATTTTTGAATGACAACTTCAGTATTTTTGTTACATATGTGTGATAGTTGTCACTTTAGGAAGCTCACCCTCAGCTAAGGTGTATTTGAAAGATCTTACAAATTCATTAGAGTCCTAAGCTGCTAGATGCAAGGTGTCTAAAATAAGTATGCAGAGTTTCTCAAGGATGGAAACTATGACTAAATTAGACTGACCAACTTATCTGATTGATGCCATTCTACCACAGAAATAAATTAAACCCGGAAAACTTTATTTCGTGGTGGTAAGATGAGTCTTTAGCCTATTTCCACTTAGTGATGTGGAATTTCTATTGACATGTGGGTGTATGACACTTCTCAAGGGAAGATAAACAGCAAAGATATTTATGCTGGTCTAATTGCATTCCAAATGACTTGTGTCTTATTAGCTGAAGGAAAAGGAGCCTAAAGCAAATTTTTAAAAGAAAAATTATTAGGTCAATCTGACATCTGCTGTGTGGGAAAACATTCCTTGGGAAAGTGTGGCTGTAGAGCTCACTGTGATCTCATAAACAGAATAAATCCTAAGTATTTGTTTGCTGCCATCAACAGCAATGGTGGACCAGCAGTGGTATTTAACTACACCCAACAAACAACAGCACAAGAACAGGGAGAAAGTGCAGTATTGGTTTTCCTAAAGTGTTCCTGTGATAAAGCTAACTACAGAATCACAGAATGATACGGGCTGGGACGGACTCTGGAGATCATCTAGTCCAACCCCCTGCCAAGGCAGGCTCACTTAGAGAAGGTGAAGGCATTAGAATTACTGCTTCCTTGATAAATGCATCGGAATATCGTAACTTGAGATGTTGAAAGCTTGCTTTACATTAAAGTTGTCTTTGTGACTACTTTAAGTTAGCATCCTGCAATTGTGAAACGATCATCTACCTTAGGCTTATATTTTTTTTTAAATATGTAGAAATAAAAGAATTAAATGAGATTTATTTTTAACGTGCAAAATAAAATCTAGTTTTTTTCCCCATTAAGTATACTATTCTACAATTGAATGCCCCTTCAAACACCTGCCTCAAAAGGGAACCCCAAACCAAACTAGACCTAGCTTCGTGTATGTTGTGTCAAGTATCAAACCTGGCCTCAGTTATACTGTGTCACATGCCGAACCTTCTATGGAGTGTCTTGGGTTTATTTTATTTTTTTTTCTGGCAGTTCCTTTTCCTGTTCTCTGCTTCTTCTCAAGGTGCCCCATGAGATTCCTCTTTCATGTGAGAATGATTTTTGGAGAAAATCTAGTGTATCAACTGTTAAGCAGCCAGGGTGATACTATGTCTGTATCTGACAGAGATATCTGAAAATCTACTCAATAGCCATGTATCAAAATGTGTGCAAATTAAGAGTCACAACTATAAACATATGATCTTTCTCTGTGAGATTAAATCTATTTGGTGAGTTAAAATTAATTTCCAAAGCATAATAATTTGCTTCCTAGTATGAAATTAAAGGTTACAAATAGTTCCTTTCATGTTTCCAGAAATAGCTAAGGCTGTGTTTAAGCTGCTTTTGGAGTGATTGAACTGGAAGTTGGAAGTATTTCCTGTGGCATACGTGTTCTGTATAACTGCTTTCCCTTTGTTTTCAGAGATACCACTCAGTCTTTTAGCTTGTGCTCTCGTGTTGTATCTGTGTTTATTTTTGCATATTTAAATTACAAAAGATGCAAGAGTGTTTGTTTGTGTTTGAAATGACAAGCTATAATAGTGTGTATATACCTATATACGTATTTATATACAAATATATATGTAACCTTGTGATGTATGCGCTTTTAACGTGTTATGCCAGATCAAATCAGTGATCAGTGATATTCTTGCAGTGTTGTGGTCACAAGGCTTTTTTTTTCTGCATCCAAAGAGGTCATTTGATCTTCAAAACAGAAGGTCTAAGTCTACTCACTAATTTGCTCATATATGTAGGATATTGGTGGCATATGTTTGGTGGCAAAGGGCCTTTACCTCTAAGACTCTGAAATGCTAACAGGTGTCTTAGTGACATGGAATATAAATGTAGGAGAATATGGAGGACTTACTGTTGTAGCTGGCCTGTGAATTAACTTATGAAATGTAGGAAATTTCATATTCTTATGAAGTCGTGACACCACTCCTGAATACCTTATCCTAATTTTAATCCATTTTTAGATTTAGAAGTTTAAAAGATTGTAAATGCACACTGGTCTCAGGATATTTCAACTACTTTATTGAATCCTGTTAGAAGCTTTGTACAATGGTGCAAAAATTGTTTGAAGTGTGGTATCTTGTCCTTCTTTCAGTCCAGAAACTTCCCTGAGTGCCTAATTATTTCTTTTGTTTCCTCTTAGATGAATCGACTCCTAGAGAAGTCAGCAGGGTAAGTGCTACTCTCCATCCCCTCTACAAAGAAGTATAGTCTCTGAGGCCCACTGTTCACTTGAGATGATTTTTGTGCTCTTTCTGATCAAGATTTAACTCTATTCCCTGGGTCTAAGTGCATCTCCAGAGAAAAACAATAGGTGTACTGACTAGAAAAGAGTTAATAAGGAAAATAAATAAGAACAAACAACACTTGTTTGGCTGTTAAATAAATTAAAGGCTATTTTGCATTAACAAATTTAGAGTTCTCACAGTGCTATGTTTGTGATCCATTTTTGAAAATGTACTTCACGGATACCAGAAAAATCATGGGAATTTGAGCCTGTGCATAACAGCAGACTATTTAATCAGTGTTGCTGCCTTGCAAGCATAAGAGGAAACAGGGGAAGAAATATGCCCTAATAGCTCCCTTTGAGAGGTGCTGCAATACAGATCAACTAAATTATTTTATTTGAAATATTTTGTTGTGTATTGTATGAAATATAATGTAAAATTTTAAACCACATATTCAGTGATGAATTCCCAACCCTAGCCTTGTATTCGATTGACACTGTGTCCTGCAGAATATCAGACCATAGCTGAGGACTAGTTAGGGTGATCTGTTAGAAGCTAGTGCCTTTGCTGGGAGTGACAAAAGATCGGTACAGGACTATCTATTGCTCTCACATATGTCCAGTCAACCTGGAAGCATCAAAATGTTTCAAGTAAGATGAAGGAGCCTCTTGCAACTTTCTGAGGTGGAATCATATTTCTGTTTTGCTCCTTTTCTTGAATATCTTGCATAATCTTTTTCATGTTCCCAGGAGAAACACAATAGTGTCAGACACATATTAAAAATAAGACTCATTGAAAGACTGCAAAAGCTGTTTAGGTGGTTTTGCCCTCAGTTTGTCCTTTGGAAAATACTGGGGTATGGAAGAAGTAGAAACAGACTGGTGTTAGAAACCTTTGGTTGGTAATCCTGAGAGCAGAGGGCTGCCACACGGGGAAACTGGAGTTCACCTCTTATGAGACTATGAAAAAGAAATTAAATTATGTCTAAAATGAGTTTATTCAAGTAGGAGTTCTTCATATACATGGAGTATAAGGATGTTAAAAATTTAGCTTTAAAATAATGTTTTTTTTTAATGTATTAATTTAGAACACATTTTTGAGTCACCTCATAGTATTCAACAATTATGGCAATTGAGTAAATACCTATTGGTGAAACCAAAGATTATTGTTATTAGTATATCTGTATATATTGTTTTAATTTAAAAATAAAGATCTGCCTAAAAATCTCAGAAGCCATAATTATTTATGCATCAGAAAGTTGTGATTGATTTGGTGAATAGATTCACAATTTTACCTAAAAAATCTATAGAGTTAAAAAGCATATCTAGATTACCATATTTGAGCTGTTAAGGCAAAAAAATAAATCTCTGTAGCTCTAAAATCCCCTAAGTCTGCCCTGCCAGCCACCCATTCTGTCTCTCAAACATGCTAGTCCCATCTCAGCCCCTCAAAGTCAGATACAGTGACTCAAGTGTTTTCCAGAAGATGGATGGGCAGTCACTTCAAGGCCTGGAGTCAGGGGGATGCAGATGATACTTCAGATGTTCTTAAGTAAATCTATTGTTCTGTGCTTGTTTTTGTTGGTGGTTTGGTTTTTGGTTTGTGTTTGTTTTTTTTTTTAAGCTATCAGTCATGATGTGCACTTGATGTCTATACCGTGTTACACTATTATTTATCTTTTCATAGTACAACACTTGAGGGCACTCGGTAATGCATTGTACTACAAATGAACATGTTTGTTTATAGTATTTTTGCATAATGTCATATATAATAATGTAGATCATTGTAATACATCCTCTTTCTTCAGCAGCAGCTCAAACAGATGCCAGTTTAATTAAAATCGGAACATAAATTAGAATGAAATAGGAAAGCTCTGTACATGAATAATGCTTTTCACACAAAAAGACATGTTCATGACATCTGAAGAATTACGAGTTTTAAAGTCATTGTTACATTTTTAATTCCTGAAAATGTCTGCAAGAAGTTTGTATCACAGAGAAGGAAAAATAAAGGTTAGTGAAAGGAAATTTATTATATACTTAAATTACCTACTGGTTTAAAATATTATATTAGTTAGGAACCATGGTAGAAATATGCTGAAGAACTGTGGTTTCCATTGCTGAGGTTTTTTTCTTTTCCATCTTTCAATGTTGAACAGAGTGAAAACACTAAAACATTTGTAGTCATATGCTGTGTCTCCTTTTCTGTTGTGCTTACCAGGAGAACAACATTAAACTGTGGGAGGATCTTTTCTGTTAATTTATTTAACCCCTTTCTCCCTCCAAGAAACCTCACCTTTTTTCTTTATGAGCATACAAAATTATAGGATTGTTTTAAGGGCTCTAAATACTGAACATGTCATTCATTTGCCTTTTTTTTTTTTATCAGCAAAATGCAGTGGGATGAATGGTATCCAGGTTTTTGAAAAAAATCTTTTACTTTTTGAATTATTGGAAGGAAATTTCAAGGGTTTGTATTTCAGTTTCACACTTTGGAAATTGAGGAAGCTCTGAAAGCATTTTTAATCTTTTGTCTTTTTTAGCAGCTTAGTAGAAAAATGAAAATTAAGTAGCAGTTTTGGCTATCAGCTTTACACTGCATGATTTTGAAACAAAGAGTGAGTGGGAGAAACCTTCCATGTATTTTAAATTTTGAGATCTGTAGAATAGAAAAGAAGCTTTCAAAAAATTATTATTTTTAAATCTGGTCTACTAATGGCAATTTCATCAATATTTTGGTGTTCAGAAGTTATATGTAATATCCTAGTTACACAAAGTTATCCAATATCCTAGACTAGCATGACATAGTAGCTGATGGGGATAAAAAAAAAAAGGAAAAGACTTCCCAATTCCTGTAGACTGCTTTTGGCACAAGAACAACTCTGATTACAAAATATCTCATGAGCATCTGTGACCAAACAGTGAACCTGTGAACTTTTTTCTGTATGCTAGATTCCAGAGTTCATGAAATATGTGTAACCTGGGACAGAATCTCCTATTTTCATGATGTAGTATTGGGAACGTCCTTGGAAATGCTGAGTTTCTTCTGCTTACTTGTGCAGATGTGTGTTGGCCAATCCCATCCATCCTAGCTACAGAAGTGATTTTCTGGGCAGAGGGATTTCAGAAAGAAAACCAACAATTGAGCTATTTTAATGAAGAAAACTTAAGCTTACTTTATACTTTGTTTTTACTGTTTTATCCCCAAAAGAAGAGGAAAATAGAGGAGTATGAGTTTAAGCACTAAGTGAATATGTATTCATGTATATCTAGACCAAATATATATTTCTTTGACGGTATTAATGAAAACACTGTGCATTGGAGACATGTTATTCTTTTCAGTTGGCAAAAATAACCCCATTCCTCCATGAACTATAGCCAGGATTTTGTTCTACGTGCTGCTAAGTTTGCCGTGATCACTGTGTGCTTGTTTCTATCTCAGATTCTGAAGCTTAAACAAAAATACTTAATGTTCCTGATAGGATCACAGTGAAATTAGCTGTTGTTCATTTCGCTTAATGACTTTCCACTCCATGTTTACTTGAACAATACTTCCAGTGAAGCTGCCTTTTGGCAAGTACCTTTGCTTTGTAAACTCCAGTGATGCCAACAGCAATTCACTTTGCAGAAGTTTACCATATAAACACCAGAAAATTATTACCTAACAAGTGACTAGCTCATTTACAGTACTTTATTCTTGGAAACAGGAATAATACTTTAATCCTCTCCTTTCCCCTTTTTGGACTTGGAGCTTTTGGCAGCAGCCTTGGCACCAGCTAGCACCCAGCACAGTATGTCACTGACAGCTACAGAATTAGCAAGTGTCTTCTCAGTAAATAGTCACAGTAATTGCATGTATCTTCACCATGCAACTGATAATAATTTTGGACTTTGTATGACACATTGGCAAAGCACACTCATTCTTTGTAGTGTTTCCTTATTAAAGATGGGATTTAAATGTTTTTGCACAGTCCCAGAATTGAAGACTGTGATAAATTAATCAAAAAGTTAGGGAAACTAGAGCAAACATATGTACTTAGCATTTAGAAGTGATGCAAGTGGCATTGCATGTATTGTCACAAGAAGATGCTTGTATAAGCTGATTTCTTTATAAAGAAAAACTTGGGGATACTGTGGTAGTGATAAGCAACAGTGGTAGGAAAATGAGGAAGTTTATTTTTAATTTTGTACATGATGTCTTTAGAGTGCTTGCAAGTCAAGTATTAGGAATGTGATTTTTATAAAAAGCTTTTTAGAAAGAGGAGCAGTATTTAGCCTTGTCAACTTAAAATGAAGCTTGTTAAGCTGTTTGATTATATAATCTGAAGAGGTGATATAATTGAGCTATTCATGAAGTTTTATGAGCCATATAGTTAGCAACAGCTTATATGGTTGCTTCTGTATAATCATAATGTTCTTTTTCTCGTAACACAAACCTTTGCTTTTTATTATCTATTTTTCCTATTACTAGTGAGGCGATTTATTTCAGTGTTACCATTTGATAACAGGGAAGAAGCTGAGGGAAAGAGTAGAATTGGATGCCAGTGAATGGGGGATATTTGGCAAGAAGCTTCTCCTAGGGAAGGCATTCACCATCTCTCCAGGGCTTGGAAATCAGTTACATAAACAGACTGGGAAATGAGGGCCTTTAAATCGGTGAACCCTTTCTGTGCAGAGTGGGAACTGGTTTGGTTCTTTTGACATAATAGAGCCTGTCCTGCCAAATGTCATCTCATATTTTCCCTCCTTTGCTGTTGTCATGAACAGTGTTTGATACGTGAACAAACAATTCATAAATACTTGCGTATGGTGCGACAATACTAAACTTTATTTACCGAGCAAGTTTTAACTCATGCCCTCTCCAGTCAAAACAAGAAGAATAGACGTCAGACAAATGCGTGGCGAAGCAGTTTTCTCTGAGGCTATGTACAAGCATTAAAATTAATCACCTCAGCTAAGTCTGCTCTTTATAGCTTCTTGCTTTCCAGTGTCCAAGTTTAAACAAAACTGGCTACTCCAGCCAACCCCAGTTACCTCTTCTGATTTTTTGGAGCAGAGAGATTTTTCTGCACTTCCTCTCCAAGCTCACTGCTCATCTGAAAGCCAGCTCTGCACTGAATGCTTGCATACCACGTTCTGTCTACTTTTATTTTTTTGTCTGAGGATTTGACATCCTTTCCACCTTGAAGCAAGCAAGCAGTTTTAGTCACTTTCTGTAGGTTGTTTTTTGAGGGGGAGTGTTTAGGTTTGGTTGGTTGTTTTTTTTCAGTTGGTTCTGGTGTTGGTTTTGTGTTTTTTAATGAAGTCCAGATCCATAGTTTTGGTTTTTCACATGTATAGTTTAAATGTGTTTTCACTGTTATTAGGACACAGTTATCTCTTAGTCATCTGTGCCCAAAAATGCAAAATACAAATTTCTATGCAAAACTTATCCATGGAGTGACCCACTTGAGAAGTGTAGAGAGCCTTGCAAATGGGTAGGGTGGCACTGGACACAACATGTATAAGATGAGCTCGCTCAGTGCTGCTGAAGTCCTCATTGCTCACTGTCCAGCCAGCCCGCAAAATGGCAAGAGTTAGGCATTACCCTGCACTTCCCAGATCCTCTTGCATAGCAAATGCAATAGAGGAAGCCCCGGATGGCATTACGGGCTGGAACAGAAGTACTGATGATGAAGATCCATATTGCTTTCTCAGGGCCTTTTTACAGTTCAGTCTGATAGTACTTGAAAGAATGAGTAGGGAGCCTTGAAAATTTTTACAAAAATGCTTGATGCTGGTTAGAAGAACTGCTCCATGCTTTCCCAAAAGTCTTTTTTGAAAGCCTACTGATATGACAGGGCAACACATTTTCCCATGCAAGACACCTGTGCTGTCCTTTCCTACCGATGCCGTAAGGAAACGACTTTACAGCTACCTCTCAGAAGTACTATTCTGACCTCATAGCCCTGGGGTCAGCTAGTTGTCTTTATCAGTTGACAAAGAGCTCTGTCTTGTGGTTCTCTCTTAATATCCTCTGAAAGCAGCCTAAGATGCCTAAATTACAGATAAAAAATAAGCAATATCAAGAATAATCTCCCTGGTTGTAGCCACTTCCCTCCACATTTTGTGGTTTTCACAGTCTGGGGATAAAGCTCATTGGATGAGAGAAAAAAACAAAGAACATTTGTCCATCATCCTCCACTTTACATGGAGTCTGGGATGTTCATTTATTCTAACTCTTTCTAGCCTAAGATAAAGGACAGGTTTCTGTGGAGAAATCTCTGTTGTAGAGATCTGAGTATTACATAGGAACTTGCTTTTCTTATTGACATTCAGAAGATATTTTAAGAATTTACAGAGAAAACAGAGCAACTTCTGGATTATGTTGGCACTTATTGACCCTATGTTGTATTAATGAAGGGCTTTTGTTGAAGCAGAAGCGTTTTTTTTTCTTTTCTGTTGGAACATAAAATGCCACTGGCACAGCTATCCTGTAGGCATGAAAGCATGGAAATTAATCTTCATTTCAGTTTGTCATATATAAAATTTACTTTAGAAATTAAATTTTGCCCTTGAATATTTTTGTCCATGTGTCTTAATTGTTCAGAATGAATGCTTAGAATTCATCTGTCACTATGATATTTCAGTTTTTCCCTTCATGGATTCTCATCCTCTTTATTTAGATCAAAGTCATAGCTCTATTCTTAAATCACCTGTCATGGGTTGCTGTCCTCTGTTGCACCACAATATTCTAAAGACAAATAGCCATAGAAATATTTTTGTATAAATCCTGCAAAAATGTAATTACTTTTATTTATAAATTTCAATATGAATATATTATAACAGGAATTCCCTCATTAATTGCTAGTTCCTTTTCACAGCATTATAATATATGCAGCTACTAGAAATCTGGTGCTAGTATGGTCGTGCTGTGATAGAGATAAGCCAGTTTTTAGTCCACTTGAATTATTTTAATGTAATGTAACTGAAATTCAGAATTTTATAGTAAATATGCCAAAATTCTTGTAAAAAAATTGAAAAAAACCCCAAAACAAAGCAGAAAGGAAATCAACAATGGGAAGAATGAAGTAAAAGGAGCTGAGTATTAATAATGTTTAATTTGCAAACTAACCTACCATAATAAATTAAGAAAAAGTACTTATGGTATATCTTACATATATAAGATACTCTTTTTCCACCAAATGTGCTGTATTTTTTTTAGGAATTATCTCCTGAAGTTAAGTTTTACATCAGATATGCACAGGTCTGACTTAGGAAACACATTGGATAGTGCTTGTTCCAAGGTTTGCTATGACTTATTCAGTATTTAAATATGTGGTTTCCAAAAGAATATTGTGGCTTCTCAGCCAAGCATTAATTGTGGTTATCCAATCTAAACTGCCTAGAACCAAGTAAATAAACCTCTTTCACTCCACTGTAACAAAAATAAAACCATTTTACAGCATGGCAGAGTAATTGTTTGCTGGTGATTGACCTAAATCATAGAATTACTTAATTGACAAATTCTATTCATCTGGCTAGTTGTGGATACAGAGATTATCAGTAATAGAAATCTATCATATTACAACCTGCTTACAAAACTTTTACAAGCATATATTGCAAAGATGAGGATGAAGGGCACATAGTTTGCTATGTAATTACTGTATGTGTGGAATTGCTGCTTCATTATGGGATAAGTTATAATTCTGTCATGGCTGTTATGCCAGTGGGCTCATTTTGATGATGCATTCTCTTATATATTAGCTTTATCTTTGGAGATGTGATCTAAATCCTGACTGTGCATGACAGGTGAAGACATACATATTAAAAAGTTCTGGGAAAGTATTTTTCCACCTGATAATGGATTTTGGCATGGTGCTTGATTAGCTATTGTTGCTTTAACATATGTGGCTACACATACTTGTGCAGATACAAATAATACAGACTCTCCTTCAGTCTTTTCCTGTTACATGGCTACTTATGCCTATAAGTATAAAAATTCCACTTTCTTGAAACTATGCTATTGTTTTCTCCCTCTGAAGAATCATACAGTAGTAAATGTGGGATGCACCAGAGGACAGACAATGGAAGCTTGCCAGCTGCCATATGGTGCTAATAATGGTAATGGAACGCTGTATTGTAAACTCAAAACTTACAGCAGTTTATGCATGTATGCAGTGTGACCTTTGTTGCTGTCAAAATTTGTAATCATTACATCAATTTATAGAATTATTAAGTGTTAAGTTTGTTATATATTGAGAACATTCTGGGTACCCCAGGTCTTAAATGTTCTTATACGTCCATTATAGAGTAATAGATTAATACAACACTGTGTGGTAAGAAGGTGTCACGGAAAAGGTTGGATGTTCTCAGGAGCCATTTTAAAGTTAAGACTGATTAGTTTGAAGGAATCAGGAATTGATACTTCCCATCAAGAACTTGAACTTGATTTTTTTGTTAGTGGAATTTGCTGGTTTGGTGGGGTTTTTTTTTGTTTGTTGGTTCGTTTGTTTTTTTGTTTTCTTGTTGTTGTTGGTTCGGTTCGGTTTGGTTTGGTTTTATTGGGTTTTTTTTGAGATGAAGCTGCCAAATATGTCCAAATATATGGCTGTATGCTCTGTATTCATGACATAGTGTATTGTACATAGAAATGCATGAAAGCAGGTATAAAAGTTGTATCATGGAATATATTGTGTAAGTAATGTTCATCAGTGTCACAGGTACAGGTTTACTTAAAGTAACGGATGACGATCTAGAAATATATGGAGCAGAGTTATATACGTACACCTAAATGTGGGAATGATGGGTAGACTGTGGTACTCCGAACTGTCCTGGCATTTTCCATAGTACTGTTTACATTAGTCTGGTCTATATTACATTTGGCTTTAAAATATGATTGAGCAGGAAAGCAAGTCTTTTAAGCAACATTAATTCATCTAAATATCACCAGATTCATTTTTAGTTTAAGCAACAGAATTTACCACATCACAGAGTTCAATAAATAATTGACAATCTTACTTTCTTCTGTCACCGCATTACCAGTTTTGGGCAGGGTAATGAATCTTTACTTACTGCCAAGTATTGCTTTCTGTGAAATGATTGTTCGTGATGCTGTCATGCTACACATGCATGTTTACTGCCAGTTTTATCAGCAATTCAGGACTTGGTTTCAGGGCTCGAAACTGGATAACCATAGGCAGCTGGGCCCCTGAAGGGAGGCTCTATCTCCTTTCCTATGAGATTTTAGCCATGCCACACTGTTTCATCATACTAGCAACCAGCACCCCACTGCTCCCATCTAAATATTGTAACTGATTTGTAATCTCTTTGTCTGCTATCTTGAGTTGAAACAAATGTTTAGTAAGCCACAGTGGCCAGTAAGAATTTTATTTGTGATTTTTGTCCTTCGGTCTGTTGGCGTTAATTGCCGCTGTATTGGAAAGACGGAGGTCCTTGAGCTACCACCTCAGAGCTCTGGTGCTTGCACTGTTCTGTCATTTGGTTCATGACTTTGAGGTGGAATATCCTGGCAAAAGGGCCTAGTTGCCTCCTTTCATGTTAGAGTAGGAGCTTAGAAGGAGAGAGTTGGAGGTTACTCACCTTAGAATTGTTGCATCTCTGTTTCCTCTTGCCACGTTTTAGGTGATTGCTAATTGCTCAGTGATGTACTTGGTACAATATGAACAAATGTCTAATAGAGTATAGACTGGAGTGCCGTGCCTCTTGCTTGGCACTGTTCTTCAGGCAGATGGATTAGGACAGTCATGATTGACTCAGTATTGAAATCTCAATGTATTTTTTTAATGAATTCATATGATTAAAACCTGCAAAATGCATCTGATGTATTCTGAAATGTTCTTCTCGTCTTTGCTTCTGTAGTACCAGGATACAAATATGCAAGGTGTAGTGTATGAATTGAATAGCTACATAGAACAGCGCTTGGATACAGGAGGAGATAACCAACTACTTCTGTATGAACTGAGCAGCATCATTAAAATAGGTAAGACAGCGAATCAGATGTCTCTAGACTTTTACTTAGCATCAGTACATTGCACATTTCTTGCATAGTTTAATTACTGAAGTCAGGTATTGAGGAATAACTGTTTCCTTCGGATGTTGTCTCAGTATGAACTTACTTTGCCTCCTGTCCCTCAGTCAATCCCTGACTGGACTTAAGTGAATTTAATTTTTGGAGAGAGTTGTGTATCCAATTGAAAAATTAGAGTCCTCTGTTAAATGAACCAAAGAGTAGACTGTTCTGTTTATTATGGTGTTGCAATGCCAATATTGTAAGTGAAAAACAACCTGTCGGTAGTATCACTGCCTACTTGAATTCCTTTTGAAACAGAACTGAGATGTTACTGAAAGAGGGTGTATCTTTTGTGTGAATTCAAATTGCATTCAGCTGTTTAACCATTTTTTTCTCTCCTATCTGATGTAAGTATCTTTTGTTGTAAGAAAACATTATATATGATCAAAAGCTAAAAAATAAAACAAAAAAAAAATCCCAATGACAGTATAAGTGTAATTTTGATTCTTTTTATCCTCAGTGGATGTACTCAGACATCAATAGGAAGTGTCAGTAGCTTTATTCAGTACACCTTTCAGTCAGCTTTTTAGAGAAAGGTTTTAACATCCCTGCTAATTCATCATTTTGTAATTCTGAATAATAGTTCTGGTTTATATACGTGACACTTTAAAAGGACCACTTCTATTTACAGATCTTGCTTAAGTGGTTCACAGCAGATCAGACTGGATTTTGTTACTACACAGCAAGTGTAGCTAATAGAAGACAGGGTCTGCTTATCTTTTTTTGTTTTTCTTTTTTCTTTTTCTTTTGTAAAGCAAATGAGTTTTTTTGTGTGTGTGTATTTTCTTTACAGTGCTCATTTGCCTCATAACTCAATGTGCTTGCATACTATACCTGAAGGTTTTAAAATCTGAAAGCAAATGATCATGCTCTGAACTCTCACTGGTGTAATACAGTTGACAATAAACAAGTAACTACACAGTTGGATTTTTTTTCCCTTTGTCAAAGGAATGCAGAAAGCCAGTTGTTCTTTCATAAAACCTGTGTATCAGATGTGTACATTTACTGGTTAGAATGTTTATTAACTGTTGGAAAGACAATCAGACTCACATTTGAAGTATCAAAGTCTGTTATATAAAGTGGGGTAAAAAACATTGACTGCTGTATCTTTAGATTTTGAGAGTTTTGATTGTAGAATTAAGTTTTGATGGTTGTTTGGCTTTAAACTTTTGAGAGTTATAGGAACTTGACTTTACCCTGGTTCATACAACACTCTGAATCTGGCAGATACCTGACAAATAGAATCTTCCTGGTGCGTGTCAGTGTTTTTAGTATAGGGCATGAGCAGAAAATTGAATCACATTTTATGTCAATATTTGTAACAGTTTCTTTTCTTATAATTTGCTATCTTAAGACAAGGACAAATAGGGCTTACCATCTATGAGTGGTATTTATGTTACATCTGGAAATTATAATGTTATCTGGTTGATTATATTGTAAGTGCACATTTTGTTACTTCTGTATTCTCATATGAATTAATTAGAATTTACAAACATTAGGCCTTGGAATAAGATGCATAAAGAGGTTGTTTTTAATTACCTTTTAGAATGTAGTAAATGACAATAGGAAAAACAAGAATCTAGTACCTCTAACTTTTTAGAGTCTGGGAAGTTTTTAAAGGATAGAGCATAGACATTCACCTTTAGAATTTCATATGTTTGTGCCAAGTGGAATTGAATCTGTGGTTTCACCTCACATCTTGTGTAAGTTTGATTTCCCCCTGTGAGTACAATTATTTCTTTTATTATTGCTTTGGCAGCTACAAAAGCTGATGGATTTGCACTATATTTCCTGGGAGAATGCAATAATGTAAGTATACTGGATTAAGATTTTCTCTACAGCTACAAGTGCATTTTCCAATTTGGCAATGATATTTTGATTTTATTTTGCATGTCATTCCTCAAGAAAATATTAATTCTGTGCTGTATATTAGCTATATGGTAAAGCAGATGTTTATTGAACATAGTGGTAATGAAAAAATGTTTCCTGTATTTAGATACTTGGCCTTTTAATTTCTTATTTAAAGTATAGTAGCAGTTGTTTCTCTGACTGTAGCAACGTAACTTTCTGTTTAGCCCCATTATTGTCTTCAACAAGCAGAAGATTTATCTTGAGTTTACTCTCTGCATAGACAGTTCTTCTCATCTAGTTTTCTCTCTGATTTGGTTGGTTTTTTTTTTTGTTTTTTTTTTTTTTCCCTCTAAAAGCACTTCTGAANTTGTCAGGTCTTCTGTGAAGTGCCATCTGCAACTTGATAGCGAGATACTGTAGATCTCAAATGTAGATTTTAACTTTATATACACGGTACATTTAAAATTTATGAATGAAATTAGTTTGTGAGGTAATAATTTGAATAACATTGAGTCCAGTATCTGTTGTTTTCATACATGGCATTTAAAATGTATTGCATCACATTTTTCTATCCAGATTAATTTGTGCAGTTATGATTATACAAGATTTTGTATTTACTTCAGATGGCTACCAAGAAGGAAATGCAGTTTATACTTGTCAGTTCCATCAACCTAAAAATCACAACTTGCCAGAAATTCTGTATCTTTCATTGATTCAAGAAACAAATTAAACTCTTCTTACTGAAAAATTACTAGAGAGGAAAATGCTTTTCTCATTCTTTTTGTTTCCTCACTTTACATAGCCAGTTTTAATAGTTTCTTTTTGTATAGTCCATTATCCAATTACCTTTGCTCTTTGTGAAATAATTTAATTCAGAAAATGAGATATTTTTGAAATAATGGGAACAGGATTGAAGAGGTAGAAGCCTGCAGCCTTGCCTGAGAGTACATTTTACTTATTTGAAGATAATTTGAGCATCTGATTTGAAGGATGTGGAGGAAGGCCCATACAGAACTTTCCAAAAAGAAATGGAAATGGGGTTTGCTCTGAATGAGTTCACTAAGTTTGTAACTAGCATATATTTTTTAATAACCTTTTCACTGGTGGATATATTTTACGTAGCATGTTGTTCATCCTTTGTGAATGCAATATTTGATTCTCATTAGTGGGTGACAGCATACACTGTCATGACTGGGGTGGGGGGTGCAACCAGTCACTACTGAGAAAGGCAGGATCTTGCAGGAAGGGCAGCCATCCATTCTGAATGCACAGTGTTGGCCAGCTTCAGTGGCAGTAACTGCATGCCTGCTGAGCACATTCATCTCTAAATGCTTTGTAAAAATTAGAGTTAAATTAACTTCACAGCTTCAGACCTAGAGAATTCTTATTATGGTGAGGTTTTTCCTACAGATTTGTGTGGCATAATATGAGGTTCCTCCTGGTCTTCTTGATACCTTGAGGGCCTGGGCATTTTGTTACATTTGCCTTCTTTTTAAAAAATTTTTATTAGGCAGCTGAATCTATTTGCTTCCCAGTATAACTTTCCTGAAAAAAGTTCCAACCACTAGAAACACACATTGACTTTATTAACCACTGCTATGTAGCTGTGTCTACCAAAATGGAATGTTCTTCATGTAGTTATTATAGGGACTGATCCCAAGTCCTTTGAAGTTAGTGGGAGATTTTCCATTCACATTAGTGGGCTTTGGGCCAAGCTCATGTTTGTAGTCTTATAACTGAACGGTAATGCGTTAGCTTACTTTTTGTAAGAAGTTGGCATTGAAAATTAATTTGGATATCTTTGTTTCTTGAATATTTAATTTGAAGGATGTGTCCAAGTGGGATTAACCATTGTCCAGTAAATATTAGCAATGTATTTCTGTTTCTTTTTAATAAAAACATTGTAAAAATAGGAACAAAAGGATTCTGTGTATCGTAAATGGCAGAAAGGAGCTGATTTTTTTCAGTTGAATTTTCAAAAATTATAAAAATCTCTATCATTAGCCTGGACAAAATAGTTGCTGAACACCTTTGGCCACATGTTGAAGAATGGCTTCTATTTTTTGGTAGCTTAATACTTGGTTTGTGACTTAAGTTTCACAAATTCATCAATTTGTATTAATGATTTTTAAATTTTAGTATTTGTCTTTTTGTTTGTTAGCTTGAGAAATATACATAAATCTGCTTGTATTTATCCAGTCAGCAGCCTTGTATTTCAGAATTAGACCTGATGTAACAGTTATTTCCACTTGCTTTCAGAGAAATAATTTGTGCCTGAATACTGCTTTTCTGGACTGTGCATAGATGCCTTTTTGAGAATTAGGTACTGGGAGAGGATTGTGTAGGAATGGAGGAAACTTGCTAATACATACATACCTACTATGCGTGTTCTGACTGTATTCTGTAAGGGAACTTAGGAACCAAACTGAAGCAAAAGCATTAACTCTACTTTCTTTCACTTCCCACTGTAAATTTGTATAGGTGTACTTGTGCATGTTTAAAGAAATCCAGATTTCAGAATTTTGACATACGTTAATTTTAGCTAAGGAATATTTTTTGCAATGTGAGATTTCCATGACTACTTTAGCCTAGAGTAAACAGTGAATTTCTAAGTAGAATAGAAGACAACTTCTTTTAAAAGAAATTCTAGATATTTCCAAAATGAAATTCTTAATACTGAGAGGAGAGAACTTGCACATTGCAATCTGTTTGGGTTTTTTAATGGGTTACTAAGAATTAATTGTAAATGTTGCTTTGGTGCAATTTTTAGTATGAACAGTGCTTCACTTATGTGAAAACTCTATTAGAATAGAAAGCAAACTTGTCTGATGTGAAGAAAAGCTCTAGATTAGCTGGTCCTTTTTGTAAAACAGAGATGATATACTGGCTCTTAAAGGAGGACCTTGTTCTAGAAAAAAAATCCTTTGGAGTTTAACGGCACAAATGTGAGCTAGTTAAAATAATGGTCCAAATGTAAAGTCTCTTTCTGGTCTTCTGTTGTTTCTGGTGGTTAAGGTATACAAAACTGTATCTTGTCTTGTATTAAGAGTTTGATAGCAGCATAGGGATAAGGCAATTTCTGGCTGACAAAAAGGTCAGGATGCCTTCAGGATCTTTACCTGTGTAAATTTGCTTGAAATATGAATCAGTATTGTATGTTTTTGCATATGCTATGCATATGGTAGAATGTCTTTGCATGGCAAAATACTTAGGTACTAGAAAAAAATAGTATCTTCCTCATCAGGGTCAAGCGATCTAAACAGGCCTATGCCTACACTACCTGTGGTTCTTGAACTTCTTACATATCTAAGGAACTGTCTTTGCCCATGGGTTAGGCAGTTATGCAAATAAAATTATTTTTTCTTAAGGTATATAACAGATATTTATTGGATGGGGTGTGTGTGTTTAAATCAATCTTCCTAAGTACCGTGCTATCCGGGCATGGATTTAATCCCCTAAACTGACATCTTTACAAGGCAATATTTCTAAAATGCTTATCACTTTTACAGTTTCTAATGTTTTAGGTTTTCATCTGCTTCCTCAGATGCTTTTTGTTTCTATTCCTTATTTCTGTGAGCAGTTCACCTCATGATTACTTAATGATTCCTACATAAAGATATATGACTTCGAATTTAATAAGCATACACTTAAAGCAGCTTTTACTAGGTCTTGTGAGTGTTACTTTGTTACTGAAACTGCAAAATGTGTTGACAAACAAATCATCCTTGCTTCAGATAGACATTTCTAATAGTTTTATTGCATGAAATAATTATGTGAGGCCACAAATATGCACACATCCTCTGCTTCAGGGTGTATCTTATTAAGCTATTCTAGAATTTCTGGTCATAGCAGAAATTGTTTCAGCTTGATGTGCAGTGCCATCTAGTGAATTTATGGGGTGGGTGATTTTGAATTATTGAGAACCACAGTAAAAACATCTACTGCTTGCTAAATGTCTCAAGTTTTTGTGCCAGGCTTAGGCATCTTATTTTGAATGTGTAAACTTCTCTGAAATTCAAGTCATGTTTCCACATGGAACCCTTCTAGCTGCAAGTCAATTCAGAAAATGTTGGTCTCTATCCTTGAACCAGTTCTAACATCATGTACTCTTTTTATATATAAAATGGAAGAAATATGTTTCTTTCTTATTTGCCATTAAATGGTGATACTCAGCAAAGGGGGAAAGCTGTCAATGGGTTATAGTGTCCGAGTTAAACTCTGAGTCAATACATTATCAAACTGAAAGAAATTAGATAAATAACTGTCAAGATATATTTTAGTGAAATGTTGGTCCTGTTTCATTTAATATTCATATAAAGGGACTTAAGTAATATGGTAACAATGAATATACTGTAGGTAGACAGAGCCTGGTTGTTTGTGGTTCATTATCAGAATGGGTATTTTGCATAAATCCCCAAGGATTTATCCTGGATCTGGTTTTGCTCAGTGTATTCATTAATGCATGAGTGAAGGAAGAAGGCTTATTAAATTTGCAAATTACATGAAATTGGGAAGAACAGCAGATGTGTTTGTAGGGACAGATTAGAATTCAAAATGATTGTGGGAGAAGAATCAGAAGAAACTGGACAGTATTTCAATGAAGAAAAGTGCTGGTGTCTCCACAGATTGCTTCTCTTTATGTAAGGCAATTGATGACTTTGGGAAAGATTCTGGGGTTTGCAGTGAATCTGCAGGTAAACATGAGTCAGCAATGCCATAGCTGTACCAAAAAAAGACATCAGAAGCAGAAGTGTAGCCTTTGTGTCAAGTACTTTTTCCATTCCTCTGTCCACTGCTAAGGTCTCAGGTGGAATATTATGTCTGGTTTAACCTGTGCGCTTTTAGGGAAAAATCAGAGGAGCTGGAATGGGTCTAGGAGAGAGCAGGGAGAATGATCAGGAAACTGGTATTACTTAGTCTGAAGAAAAGAACACTGAGGGATGAAGATGTGCCTGGATGAGGAAGAGAATTGTCTCTTCTCCATACTTACAGTGGTGTATAGGGCAAGAAGTATTGGGTTTAAATTATTGTTAGGAAATCTTGCCCAGTTGTGGCTGTACACAAGCACTATACCGTGTTGAGTGTGAAAGCTCAGGGATCCTCATCACTGGAGGTGTTTGAGGACTGTCTGGACAAATATCTTTCAGAAAAATGCTTAGCTGACCATTCCTTAAAATGAGACGGAAGAGAGGTACATCAGCTTCATTTTTTGTGTCAATGAACTCTATGGATGTTTTTCAGCTTTCTAAACTGAATGGAAAGTTTTGAGGAATGAAGTGCAGTTTAGAAATTGATACCATTCAGAAAGATGACAACATAAAAGAAAAAGGACAAAAAACACCTCACAAGAACTAGTTGTTCTACAGCATAAGTTTTTGTCTTAATTTCACAAGTATCCAATATTTGTAGACACTATGTACTTTAAAAGTGCAAATCTCCTGTCAAGTGCAATGTTACTTATCAAACTGAAAATAAGAAATTTTTATAAACAATGGATGTAGTTGCTATTTGGTTGGGTTTTTTTTCCTTCTTTTACCCCTGTGTGCTTCATGCAGTAGGATTGCTGCACTTGTGTTTAAACCCAGGACATAATTGCCTGTAGCTCTTTAAGATTTTAGCATGATAATATCCGCAAGGTTTTGTCTGTGGAAACTTTCTAAATCAGTTCTGTTTACCTGATTTTCTTGGTCATCATTGCTTATTGTGATGGGTCTAATTCCTGAAAAAAAAAAAAAAAGAAAAAAATGCCTTAAGCATAGCCTTTATACCTATCTGCAAACAATTTTATCATTAAGCTGTGTGGTCTTACATGTAGGTTGTTAAGTCCTCTACCATGAGTAAAAATCTATTTCTGTTTCTGAACAGAAAGGGATGTGATTGCCAAGACTGCTACTCTGGGAAGAACCAACTCATCTGGGTCTCGGGCAGCACCACAGTCGAGGGTGCACTATAGTCATTCTGATTAGTTGAGGGGAGAAGCCTAGACAAAATATGGACTAGCCCAGCCCCCAGATCTGTTTACTAAGGGGTCCAGACCCTGAGGGGCCAGTTAAGAACCATGAGTTGCAGCTTATTGGCTAAGGCACCAAACCCCCTCCAGCACACTCTGCTTCATCTGTTTTGTCTCCTGGGGGTGGGGGGATATACATCTGCCACAATCTGAAAGCCAGGTTTGCTCTGTTTAGCCATGAATTGAGAATCCCTCAAGAGCAGTGTACATCATTCTGCAGGGAGACTGGTTCATATATTAACATTTTAAAAAGACGTTAGAGATTACAATATGATGCCTATACCTAAAGTGCCTATGAAAAATGAACAGGTTACAGGAAATTTTGTTACATTTGTTTTTATTCACCACTGTTTGAACCTTTGTTATGGTTGTCCTTTGATTTGGACTTGTTGTTCATGTTTCAATTTTGGCTTTTTTTAAACACTTCTTGCTCTCTGTAGTCAAGATATGGTCATTAGTGCATTTCAAGCCACACTGTAACATCAGTCAAAAATAATAGGAGGGTTTTTTTGTTGTTGTTTTAGAGACTTTATCAAAGTAAATTAAGGGATTAAACTAGGAGGGAAGGAATAATTTTGAAGATTTTGGGCCCAACTGGAAAAATCTCTCATGTCACAGAGGCAGGAAAGGAAGCACATCATGTGCCCTGAGGTTCTAACGAAGTATAGGAGGTTTCTGCTGTCAGATTTCAGTGTTTCCCAAAGAAGTCCATCATCATATGGAACTTGTTGGGAAAATATTGGTAATAGAATATTTGCATTTGATAGAGGTAAGGAGATTCTGTCTGTGTCTGTAAGGGGAGGAAGCAGATCAAAACAAGGAATTACAGAATGCTGTGGGCTGCTGGGTGCCAGAATGCATGCATCCGGAAGCTTCCGAAGGATTTGCTTTCCAAGCCAATGTTTGCGCTTTTCGTGGTTACATTAGCAAAATATGCTGTGTGCAATGCACGGGCACCCTGCTACTACCTCCTCAGGTTTTTTCTTTTACTCTATTGTGAGTTATCAGTGTAGTATTTAGGAAATTATGGGACTTTAATGTTCTGATATTTCCTTCTTATTGACCATATGTTACTTTAAGTTGTGTCTGAAAATCCACCAGTTCCTTATTTTGATTGTTCATCACTGTTCATCACTGTTCAGTGTTATTACCAGATATGCAAACTGTTAGTCTGATTTTGAAGTAAAATATTCAAACCCACTGAAGAAACTTAAGTAGTTTGAAAGGGCCCAGTCTCTCCATTTCTACTGTTACTTGTGAAGTGGTATACAGTAGGTCTGATGTCTGCATGGGAACATTGCTAATTACCCTTTGAGCTGATGAAGGATGATTTGAATGTGCATTTGTGAATTAAAAGAATGCTGGAAAGATTTATGGGTAAAAGATAGTTGGTGATCCCCAACTTTTATTATTAATACAGTACATCTTATTTTGTAAGTATTTCTTAAGCAAAAATAAGAATGGGAAATGTGAGCTGGATCAGTGATGTTAAAATCCCACTGGTCTTGGGCGGTGATAATTAAGGAGATTCTCTGAAAGCTGAGTCTGTGGGATGCTGCAGAGATTGTTTCACTACCATGCTGGAGTAGAACAGAGCACAGATTTTTTTTTTTTTCTTACTGCATTTAGTTTGGCTGATCTTGCCATTCATGGCTTCTAGGATTCAAAAGCTTTGTTAACAAAACCCCAACAAAACTAAAAAAATTCCACATCCTTAATAGGCAGTAAATGTTTAAACTCACTCAGATATAAATTGATCATATATGTAATGTATCAACAATCATAAAACTTGGAGGTGTATATGTGAAATTAACATGGAATGGTAGAAGCTTATGGACTAATTGAATCCTATATGGTTATGTGAAAATTTTCCTTTCTTTTTAGTAGAGCTGCATGGTCAGAATAAGGATATCAGTTGTTTCATGGCCTTGGAGATCAAGGGTTGTTGTGTGAGGTCTAGGTGAAGGTCCATCCTTGCCCAGCCATACATTTCTGCCTGTACAGAGTCAGGAGGAATAGTAGCAAATTTAGAACCTACCGGATAGTTTGAAGAGTTTTCTGACTGCTGATCCCTAGCAGTGGGGTTTGTAGTTTCCCGTAAGAAACAAAATGGGATTGCTCCTGCAATACTCTTTTTCTTTCTTTTTTTTTTTTTTTTTAAAAAAAGGTAAAATAACACCCACAAGGTGTTTTTCCAATGTAGGGATGACTCTTCACAGCAGTAATTCATGGTGGTAGCAACAGAGAGTTCTACCAACCAAACTGAACTTAACACAAGGACACATTAGAACCAGCTGGCAAAAGCAACTTCTGCTAGCAACTCATCATGGTGTCAACACATTCTTTTTTATTTCCACTGAAGATCCAGTGAACGCCTTTTCTGGAGAAAAATATGTATGTGTGGAAGTGTGGAAGAAGTGAGTTCTTTGTTTTCTGGTGAAAGTGGCTGTTTGAGTTTGGTTTGGTTTTTTTTTTTCCTTGTATTTTGTTTTGAGAAGCTGTTTCTCAGAAGAGAAAGATTTGTGCATTGTTTTATATTTAGCTACAGACTCAAGAGACCAGTGTGGAAAAACACATTTTATACATGTAATTTAAATAACACAGTTACTTTACTAAGCATCACACATTGTTATCTTAGCATAAAGAACCAAGTATGTCTTGAGAAAAAGTAAGAATGGTGTGAATAAAAGTGTTAATCGCTGGAGAGATCAACTTTGGTCTCCAGTGTCCTGTTAATTTAATTTGCCTCATTCTACTACATTGACTGCACAATTCAGACTTTAAATGTTGTTTTTCAGCTCCTGCGTTTTGCAGTACTCTGCAATATGAACCTTTTTCCTACAAGTATATAGTATAGCATGTCAAAATGCCCGTGAAGATACGTATTTCAGTATTTTTATGCCCTTTGTATCCTAAACCTTTCACTAGCATATTTAATGTAAAAAAAAATAAAAATCCTAACAACGATTTAAATAAATTGCGAAATGTGGTTTCTACAGTTTTATTAGAATTCTGTACTTTTTTCAGACCATGGGGTGTTTTTCTTGGATTTGTTACATAAAATGTTCTTTTTCACTCTATTTAAGTACGTATAAAAAAATGAAAGTGATGTTTATGAAGGCAAGTAACTGTGAAACTATAAGTTTCTGTTTAAGAATTTTATATATATATTAAT
>VWZY01006388.1:282911-337463 GCA_013399075.1 Chloroceryle aenea
AAAATGAGAATAAATGGAAGATTATTTTTTATTTCTGTCAGCTTCAAAGTTATGTATTGCATAACATGGCCATCCTTACTAGGAATGATAGTAATACACTGTGGTGGCACTATCACCTCTCTGTGGTAGTATATATGTAAATTTTAAAAAGTAAATTTCATTTTCTTAGAAAAAATCTTTGCTTAAAATGTTTCACCTTAGTTCTTCTGCTTTCAGTTCATAATTTAAAATCATGTAACTATTCAGCAATATAAATAACTATAGGAGCTCTCTATATTCCTGGTCTTAGGAATTTACCAGTGAAAGAAACTGGATCATTGATTATAGTAAATTAGAAAACACAAGGTGCATCTCTAAGGTTGTGCCTTAGTTGTGTCAATATTAAGAATATATAAAGAGGAATGGCTCTAGAGATGATGATATTAAGCTGAAGTCCCTGAAATACAGGTTTGATCCCTGCTGTTCCAACACTTTGAGTAACTTTTGCCATGTAATTTATTCTTCATATGCCTAAATTCCCTTTCTCTGTAAAGGATAATAGCTCTGCTGTGCTGAATAGGTTGTGACAGTGATAAATGGTTTAAAATTTTGAGAGTCTCTGGGATTCTTTAGCATTAGGAAACACATAAATTGATGGATGTAATGAGACAAAGGTAGAATAATGAAACAGAAGATGAAACTTTTTGATTATCAAACAACTGTGCCTGTTGATTGCATTGAAGACAGGATTTGTTTGATTGTTTGCTTTGTGGTTTTACTTTAAAATTGGTTGTTGCTGACAGACTGCTTCTTTGCAGGTTGTCTGAGGGGAAAAAATAAATGAAAATTTTAGACTGTGATAAGAGTCTACTGTTCTCTCTCCACTTTACTCTCTCCACTCTACTGTTCCATGAGTTTTCTATTTCATTCAAAAATGAAATAAATTTTAGATTTGAAGAGTGTTTGGCATACAGAAAGGTTTACAGGTCTGACCATTTGACCTTTATATTTATGTTTGGGTTGTTAGGTTTTTTTGTAAAATAATATTTAGAGTCCCTTGCATTCTGGTGGTGTTACCTTTTGATTTTTTTTAGTAATTTTGTTATAGAAAAATTGCCAGAGTTTCTGGATTAGTTTCATGATGTAGATGTTGTCATGCCTGTTACCTTTTGATTTTTTTTAGTAATTTTGTTATAGAAAAATTGCCAGAGTTTCTGGATTAGTTTCATGATGTAGATGTTGTCATGCCTGACCGTTCAACAAATGGATGGTTTTGTGTAGGCAGCAAGTGAGATAGATGTTTCTTCTAGTTCAGGGGATGAATGCTGTCACTTGGATTTCAGCAAATACAGTGTTAAGATAATTTTGAAAAATTATTTGTCATTGGGATGAGATAAACAAGGAATTTGAAGATTATCTCTACTTTTTCAGAATTTTCTATTTAAAAAATGAGTGCATCCTAGGGAAAAAAAAATCTTTCTCTTACAAGGTAATATTTTCCTCTTTGAGTCTTTATGCAGTGTACTGTGTGCTCAATGTAAGATTTCAAAACAGGTGGAGTTTATCCAACTACTTTTCATTGTCAAAAACTGTGTTTCTCTGCATTATCTATCCTTTATGCTGCATAGGTACCACAATTACTCCATAAAAGTATACAAAAAAGCTTTCTAATTACATTCTTTTTTTTTTTTCCCCTCTTTTTTTTTTCCTTCTAACTAGAGTCTGTGTGTATTTACACCACCAGGAGCTAAAGAAGGTCAACCACGGCTCATTCCTGCAGGGCCCATTGCACATGGCACTACAGTATCTGCTTATGTAGCCAGATCCAGAAAAACATTGTTAGTTGAAGATATTCTGGGGGTAAAAAGCTTTCTCTCTTTTAATGAGATGATTACAGCACGTTCTTAGAATGAATATTTTGATGCTGAAATGTTTATTAAGCTGAAAGCATAATGATAGAATTTACATTTGTCTTGCAACCAAGAAAATAAATTTGAGATTGGATTTTAGTTTAATGGAATAATTTCAAAATACCTCATGTATTTTTAGGTTTAAGGATTTTGATTTTTTTGGTCTTATAACAATAATTTTTTTGATTTTCAGATAAGGGAAGTAATGGTACCATAGTCACTTGGAGAGAAACAAAACTATGAATCAAAAGTCCTGTTGTCCTGGTCTTGAAATACTTAGTGCGTTAATCCCAAACAAGAAGGCTTCTATACAGTCAGTCAGAGTTTGATTAATTATAATGCAGGGGTCCACACTGACCAGAATATTAATCATAATTCTGGATATTAGACAGGATTTTGATCTGTGCTTTCACTTATTTAAAGCTAGAATACTTATCAGTTAGACCTACATGAAAGGCACAATAATGTAACTGATAACAAAATTCAGGCCTTTGTCTGTAAAAGGATTTAGAATATCCTAAAGTGATATTCTGAAATTTTTTGGCTCTCTATATGTCTATCTCTTTTACTTTTTAAAAGACTTCATCCTGTAGCATCTATGGAATTGTACAAAACTGTTATTTAAACTGTTCTTTATGAGAACAGTTTATGATCAGCTGGTTATCAGAACATCAAGGAAGTTTAAAATCTCTCTTCAGTGTTTTCTATCCTTTTGAGGTCTGTACAGGATAACAATCTTTGGTTACTGTGGCCAAAATTGGACATTGCTGTCTCTATTTTTAAAAATATTTGTTAAAAAATATATGACCTTTATAGGGCAAAGGCAGGCTATAAACAAAATACCAAATGCCTACTGTGAGTACACTTAAACAGAAACACAGAAACAAAAGGCCGAGGCCACTTTCCTTTTAGTAACAGTCAGTGCTTTCTATACACCTTGGACTATAAAGATTTTATATGTTCATAGTTTTTTTCAGTCACATATAGAGGCTTAAAATGTTACTGGTAATTTCCAGTTAATATTGTGATATCCTTGTATACAAGGGTATAGGTTTTGATTTCACATTTGCATAAAATCAGGAGGAGGGAGTTGCCTTCATGTGAGTTTAGGAACATCTCAACAGTGAGAGGGAAGTACTTACAAATAGACTTATTCTGCTCTTATTCTGAGGATGGAATTAAAAAGTGAAAGCAGGAGGCTTGTGTTGCTAAGTGCTTCCCACTCTCTTTTGTCTTGTTACTTGTTCCTAGCCATTCAGATTGATTGTCATTTTAGCAATGAAAATGTTTTCTTTGAGAAGGGTGAGATTTTGA
Source organism: Chloroceryle aenea (assembly GCA_013399075.1). NCBI lineage: Eukaryota > Metazoa > Chordata > Aves > Coraciiformes > Cerylidae > Chloroceryle > Chloroceryle aenea. The sequence continues at coordinate 286,115 of VWZY01006388.1, forward strand.
TCAGCCTTGAAGGAGAGTCTGTCTTGCCTAAGCACAACCTGCAGGGAGCATCTGGTACAGAACAAGTACTGAAGGACTGATGTGCAATGAAGTGGGTCTTGCACACTTAACCTCAGCTGGGTACTGCTTGTATATCTAACATCTGGGTGGTTTCTCAGGTCTTCGTGACTTTTCCTACATGGAGAACTGAAGCTATAAAGCCTTGGGAATTCCCTGTGTGGAAAACAAGTTATGAATTTGGGCCTTTTATAGCAGCAAGTAGGCCTATTTCAGCATTTGCTTCTATGACTTTTGCACTGGTTTATTCAGGATGCATAAGCAACAGAAGGTGAAAGATTCTTACTCCCATGCACAATTTTTTGGAACACATTTTCCTCAGGACTTGGTTGAGGATTATAACTCTGTATAACCTATCTAATCACAGTTAATTCAGACTTTGCATCAATGAGGTTATTTGTATATGTAAATTAGTGCTGAGACTTTTTTATTTCAATGTTTAGTAGATGGCTTAATACTGTGTGTAAATTATTCTGAGAGATGTGAGTTTTAGTGATTTTTATCACTTTCCTGCAGATGTTGTCAGCCAGGAGAGGGAGGAAAATATCAGTAAATCTTTCATGTTAATGTTATGATATTTATGTTTTATTAGATTATGTTTACATTTTCTAGGATGAGCGATTTCCCAAAGGTACTGGACTGGAATCGGGGACTCGTATCCAATCTGTTTTGTGTTTGCCAATTGTCACTGCAATTGGTGATCTGATTGGTATTCTGGAGCTCTATCGTCACTGGGGCAAAGAAGCCTTCCACCTTAGTCACCAAGAGGTAAGATCATGCCCAGTCTTTGCCCACTTTCCACAATGGTCAGCACTTCAGCCCCTCCAAACTTTCTTCTCTCACTCTTCTCATGTGTTTTTTTACATTTTTCATACTTGGTATTTGTTCCTTATGTTACTTATTGAAACAAAGTAGTAGTGATTTGTATTTTCAGTCACTCAGGAGGTAAAACTTTATGTATACGAGTACAAGGACACATCAAGATTTTTACCTTGTGTTCTTTTGTGGAAAAATAGGTTCAAAATTTCTTTATTGATTATAAACTTAATACAGAGTTGTTAGAGAAGTTAACAAAGTGCAAGAGAATAAAATATAAATGTAAATCAAATGTCAAAAAACAAAATCACTTTATATGAAAAGGACACTGGTGAGTTATCTTGTTTCAATTTTAACTTTCTGGTAAAGCTTTATTTTACAGTATGGAAAGACTTTTTAATGGCTTTGGGTTTTTTTTTTTTTAGTTTAATTTTTTGGTGCGGCTTCTGAAGTGAATGAGACCTATTGTAAAACAATGTTGTAACATCATAGCAACAGTATAGCAAATCTCAATGCTAGGTCTCACAGCAGGGGAAGCAAAAGAGATTTTGTATATTTGCATTCATATTCTTACACTCGCACACTCTCAGGCACTAAGTTGGATGCCCGGATGCACATATCCAGGTAGTCTCTCCAGGATGCCTTGCAATGGGAGGACAAGGGATGTCGGCTATTGAGTCCTTATGTCTCCTGGTTTCTTCGAGGTTGATGACCATGAGTCAGCCTTTTATTTAGGCTTTAGGAGCTGACATCTTTTGCCTCTCTAGCTATCCCATCACTATGAGTTATTAAGATTTCCTCACTGTCCTTTGTCTCCTGACCTGCAGGTCCTTAGAAACCATGTGTAGGTGTGTTGCTACCTGAATGACCTGCTAGTCTAGGTGCCATTTGTAAAGCTCTCTTCTGCTTTTTTTTTTGCCTTCTGCTGCCTCCCCATCCATATATTCCTATTCATAACCATCTTCCCATTTCCATGACTGTTCTCTACACTGCATGGTTTACTGTATTTATATAAGGCCTGTGTAGCTACATTGTCCATACGTGTCCGAAGTTAAGAGTTGTTAGCCAAATACAAACGTATTTGAAAAGGAGCAAATGTCTCAAAGGCTGTCACTGTATTAAAGGTGTTAAATGTGCATCTTTGCTCTCATGTCTGTGTGAGAATCCTTGTTATGTCCCATCTACACATTAAGACGGCTCTCATATTAAGATGAGTGCACCATTCATTTCTCTCTGTACACTCCCCCAAGGGAGGGAGCCCAAACACAGAGGTTAGGACAAAGCAGGGTGGGGTTTGGCCAGGTCTTTTGTCTCAATAGTGGTGTGAGATGCACTGTGGAGCAGTTTAGCTGTACTGAATAGGAATTATTCTTGTGAAAAGAACAGAAAATGTGCAGACGAGATATTTCCTGAGGAAGGAAAAGTAGCAAAATTTGACAGTTGAATATTCTGTTTCTCAGTAACCTAAGTAGCCTAACACGTGCCGATGCTCATATATACATGTTAATTGGGCAATCAATGTCGCTTACCTGGATTTTTTTTTTACCGGTAGTCGTCATGGTAATTATTAATTAATAGGAATTAATATGGTGGTCCCAGTGTCCCTCCTCACAGAACGATGATCAAGCATTCATACAAAAACAGTCTTCATTAATTCTGATGCTTGCACACAGTGTATTTTTTTTCCAACCATTCTATTACATTAATTATTCTACAGTTCAGATAGGTCTCAGACATGCATTGTTGTGTGCAAATATGAATCTTTTATGTTACATGAAATATCTTCTGTAACTGAAGTTCTTGAATGTTCTACTTGGAAAAGACTGGCTGCTAAATTAAAGTATTTTATTAGTAAATGAAAATTAGTTTAAGGTCACTTTCTGAGTGTTCTAAAGCATTCTTTTAATTTTCAGATTTCAGAAAGCCTTTGGATTCCAGTAGCAGTTTTTATAAACTTTGTACAATGTGTTCTGTTTAAAAAAAAATAAAATTAAACTCCAGTACCTAAGGAGGGTATGTATGCAGCGGCAGACCTCTTGTAGTTCTGTCCTCTGTGTTCCTATAAAGCTCCTGTGTTTCAAGGACAGGGGATTATGCATGGTAGCACATCTTAGTTAACTGCAGTTTACATGACATTTGTTTGAAATGTTGCCTGGAAACTGTCATACTTAAAACACTTGTCTTGAGCTGAGGGATCAGGTCTGGTTCTTTTGCCAACAAAATGGTAGTGAAAGAAACTGTCTACATCTGGAAACAGCTATGGCTGAAGAGATACAGCCATACTTCTGTGGAAAATGCTTCAACAATGTACATAATGTAATTTTTAAAACCCTTGGCTTATGGGATGTTTATTTTGATGTTGTATTTCTGAGCTGATGGTTTCTCAGTACCACTTCTGAAGGGCATTGGTAATCATTTTTTTGATTCAAAAAATGAGGATTGTTCTCTTGTGACTCGAACGTACCTTACTAAAATTGAAACACTGCCTAGTATACTGAGACTTCCACAAAATAACCATCTTCCCGCAAAATTGTTACTGCCTGCCTGTCTCAAACAGCTCAGTCAATTTACTTTACAGCTACAGAGAGAAAATGAGCATGTATCTGATGTGCAGTTTTCAAGGTTTCTTGAGAACTTTCTTCTCTTTTGTTTCAGGTTGCAACAGCAAATCTTGCATGGGCTTCAGTAGCAATACATCAAGTACAAGTAAGCATGGGTAGTTTTTCATTTTTTCATTGTGTAACCTTCCTGCTAGAAATTGATTAGTAGGAATGTGCATTATAATCAAATTTCAGTGGAGATCACTACTAAAACATTCATTCAAGCCCCTTCCCTGAACCTGGGAAAAATATGCTAACATTTTTGCTGTTCATTGAGCTAGTTTTCCTCACTTCCAACTGTGGACCAAATAAGTTAACAATCTGTATTTTTACTAAATGAAAAAGAAACTTTAACAAAGTGGATAAGCAATTGTTAAAGCAGATTTATAATATCTTTGCAGTTTTTTCCTTGTAAGAAAGCAACTGCTTGCTGTCCTCTTGCACTGGTATTCAGTTTGAGATTTTTAGGTGTTCCTGGCTAAGCCTACTTTAAACCATCCTTGCTAGCTGCTTCATGGTCCTGTAAGTACTCCCACTAATGGTGCTTCATGCTCACTGGGTGACTAATGAAGCTCCACTCAGTGCAAGCTGCTCTAGTAAACCCCAGCAGCTTTGGTTTGTTTTGTTTCTTCAAATCATAGTAAGTACTTCTAACAGAAGACGGTAACACTGAAACTAAAAATATTCCATCAGTTTACAGATGTTAAAATACGTTGTTCTGTTAACTCACTGGAGGAAGTTCATGACATTCTCTTTCTCCATGTATTTTTCCATACACATGGCAGAAGTCTCACACAAAGCTTCCCGCTTTTCTTTTATAGACTCTAATATTTGCCACCTTTAGGCTCCAAATCATTGACTTTGGGATGGTCATTCAACCTGGCACATTTAGGCAGAATTAACTGGTGTAGACTATTGTACCCAAGTAAAACTACAATTGCATGCAATTCTAGCTTCCTTTTCTATCAATGACTCCCTCTTAACTGAAAAGTTTCACACCTAACAAACCAAAACATGGAAAGTTTAATTTTAAGCCTGCCCATTGTTCATTTTAACTTCTCTCCCTTCTGCTAAGCAGAAGACTTGCCCTTACCATGTTTTTGCATAAGAATGCAAGAGTTTTGATCTCGTGTTGGGCTGTACCTACCAGACTCACAGCTGGGCTTTAGCATATAGTATGTATTAAGAAGTTGTACCTAGTTACCTAATTATATGAAAGAGTAAGGTTTGTGGATGTAATTTGTCACATTTTCCATATTTGTTTATATTTGAATTGCATAGCTGAATGATATTTTTAGTTCTGAGTGGCATTTTATTGTGTAAAAGGTACGAAGAGTAGAGCTTTGTTGTTTGTTAGGGGTTTTTTTTGTGGTTTGGGGTTTTTTTGTGTGGTTTTGTTTTTGTTTTTTACCTCAGTGGTTGCTTTAGTAATATACAGGTGTACAATTTTACTTTAGATACAGAGTATGAAGTTAGGTGAAGTGAAAATAGAGTTCAGAGCTTTGCTTCATCTGGCACTGCTTCTAACACGTAGTATGCATACTATTCTTTTGTGTTCATATTCATGATGATTTCTCCCAAAGCTGAGCATAGATCATCTGCTAGTTAATTTACTTAAGCATGCCTGATGTCAGTCTTCAGTTGTGTCTACATACTGCTTTGCAACCTGGAAAGCCGTGGTGTAAGTGTGGTAAGGAAGGAAGCAAACAAAGTAACATTCTCAGAAGAGCTGAGGGTCTGCTTGAGGATGTGGCATTAAGATGATTCCATAATCACATTCAGTGTCAGCCTCAGGCATCATGAACAATTGTAACAACCAACATCTTTCTAAGAAAGATGTTACTTGCATTTGACTGTTTCAGCTCGGCAGCTAGGTAGCTAAGATTGAACACCACCACACAAAGCCAGCTTTTAATTTTATGTAATGCTGTAACATCTGTATATTCTAGTAATGGTATTTTTTTCTATATAAATTAAATGGGTAGACTTCAGTTTACCTCTGACTTCAGTGTTGTTCTGGAGCAAATGATAATGTGATCTGTGCTTCTAGGTGTGCCGGGGCCTTGCCAAGCAGACTGAACTGAATGACTTCTTGCTTGATGTATCGAAGTAAGTGTGATTTGCACTATAATCTCATCTATTTATTTTGTTGAGCTTTTCTAACCTGGCTCTTCCCATCTACCTGTGTTTCACACTGATCTCACAAGGAGGTGTGAAGACACAGCTCAGAGGCTGAGGAAACTTCAGCACAGGGACAAGAATGAATCATGTGGGTGGCAGCAGTGTATACCTGTTAAGCTCTTTTTCGTGGTGATGCAGAAGAGAATGTAACACCCAGTTATACCTTACAGAATGTGTTTACTCCTGTGGTCTTTTGTGTGGGTTTTTTGCTTTCCTCCCCTTCTGTCAGAGTTAAACATGACCCACTTTTGAGAAGTGACAGGTAGGCTTACCATCTCTCTTCCTGGCCAATTTTAGGAGATTTGAAAGGACTTCATGAAAAATTAGTTAGCTTCCTTCAGCTTCCCTGTGCTTTTTTGTTATGTATGCATACGCACACATACATAAGTATACACACTTCAGGTGTATGTCCTTGAAGAATTGGGGCTACCAAACAATTGTTCTTTCCATGCATTTTCTGGAGGCTCTGTTTTCATTTTCAAAGACTATGACTGCATGAAGTATGTTTCCTTTAAATTTCTTGTCTCAATAAATGCAGGAGTAAACAGAAAACATAGAGTAAGAAGAGTATGAAAGCCTGGGCTTGGTTGCAAAGTCAGTTTAGTGTCCTAGGTGATCCTTCACCCCTTTTTGTTGCTGTTATTAGCATCTTTGAATAGTAGAGATAACCAATTAATTAAATACAAACCGGAGTTATACTTCTGGTAAATTGCCATCTGGGGTGCTTAACAGTGTTTTATCTAACTAGTTGGTTTAAGAATTTGTAAGTTCATCACAAAGAACTGATGATGCTGTGGAAGAAAATTAGATGTCTCACATTTTTGCTGTTACAAACACTTCTGTGGGTCTCGATGAACAATTCTCAAGCTGATGAGATTAGAGGACCTCCAAGTTTTCTTTTCTATTGCTCAGGAATTCAGGCAAATGGAATGGGGATTGATACACTGAAAGGAGGAATCTACCCAGTGCAAGGAGGGCAAGCTCCTTGTATCCAGATGTTTTTCCTCAGGGATGAACTTTTTTTTTTAATTTTAGCTTAGATTCACAGTGTGTCTTCTAAATGGCACTCATCTTCATTCCATTGCCAGAGCTATCCACTTGCTACCATGTCTTTCACCATTATGTTCCTTTCTGGAGTGCTTTTATGTTGCTAACATCTGTACTAAGCCAGTTAACCAGAGAAGTGTGGCTTAGTTTACACAAATTTATGGGCTAGAAACTCACTCTTGGTACATAGTACTGAGATTGTTTTAAAAAACTTTCTAATTATTTTATATTTTTAGGATAAAAATTACAATAAATGCTGCAAACAATTAATATGTATTTCTCATAGACCATGTACTTCTCATAGAGCATAATCAATTGCTAGAATTGTTGTTTTAACAAAAAAGAAGCCCTATGTTTTTAGCCACAAAATTGGGATATCTTTTAATAACAAATTCATGAACTTCATGTAGGTAAAGACTTGTACTAGCAAGAAAATAATTAGTTTCCTTTTAGAAATGATCTGTACCTTTTCTTACATGAAAAGAGGGTTTCTTATTCAGTGAGGAAATTGTTAGCATGCAATGTCGCTAGGGCATGTTCTGTAACATTTTAGAAAGGGCATAGTATGCAGTGCTCCACCTCTTCATGTCCCTGACAATGTAAGACTAGGGTATTATGTATTTCCTGTCCCCTAGACCCAAACAGAACTGAGACATGTTCAAGGCCATGAGACAATGTCTTTCTGTTTGCTGGGAACATTGTAATCCGAGGGTTATTAAGACTTGGCATGTGGAAGATTTAGACTCCTTTTACTAATAAGTTTGACCTTTATCTTTCAATGTTCTTGACTGTCCTTGGACAGTTGCCACTTTGCTGTGAAACTGAGATACCTTTTTTTGTTGTTTTTTGAGTCGTAAGATTAGTCTTTTTCTGCAACTTCAACATACTACACCTGGGTTGATAGACGCATTAAGAAGTTTATAAATTGTTGCCTTTATAAATAGTATTAAGTGCTAGATCATATGATGTGAATTTAGTTGCAAACATCATTTTCCTATTTTCATTAGTTCTCAGCACAGTCCTCTATGCATAAATCTAATAAAATATTTTGATAATATTTTGGATAATAAATATCAGCAGTGGAAGAAAATTGGTTTTTAATCTTCTAGATTGCTGCTTTTCCCTTTTTACTTCTTCTTTTAAAATTTTCGGTGTGTAAAGAGTGCCGAAGCATTTTGATGCATTCTTAGTGTTGATCAGCAGGGGCCTATTCGATCTATGGTAGTCTTTTCCTGTTCTAGAGAGAAAATTCTACATGTTGTAGAGAATATTCTGCAATTGTGACATTGTAAATTAATGACTTAAAGGAACATAAATAGGAACCGTTATCTCAATTCCCTTGTACTATAGCATTCCAGACAGTGGTTTTCAAGGTACAGAGGTTTGTCCTCATCTATTTGGGCTTCACTGTTAAGCACTTGTGAAGCAAGAGCCCATGACAGACATTAAAAGATGTTTGACTAAATGCCAATATTTATTTCTCTTTCTTTGCAGAACGTATTTTGATAATATAGTTGCAATAGATTCTCTACTTGAACATATAATGGTAAGTTGTCTTTTTCACTTCGAAGTTTATTAGTCTTAGTTATTGAAGTCGTTCATTCTTCATTCCTTGAATTAAGACAACGTCATTGAAATATATGAGATGTTTATAATGCACACATAATACAAACAGTATTAACATCTCTATATGGAAGAAGGTGGCAAAGGTCAGCTTGATTTTTCACTGTCACCACAACTTTGTTTCACAGCTTTCGCAAGTAATGAAACATGATTGCCTCAGAACTAAATAGTTACCATTGTGTTTTAGAGACGGTTTGAAAATTAGAACAGTTTTTCTTTTTATTTTAGCTTGTTGTATTGATTTCTTTTTCCTAAATTCAATTTGCTACATGCTGCAAGGCACTCCTGAAGAAGCTATTGTCTGTAGGAAGGACTAGAAGTCAAGCATTACTCCCAGAGTATTTGTTCCAGTCTCAAGACATGGCATCCCTCTTCCTTTGCAGAAGTCTTTACATCCATAGCTAGAGTGGCAGTCAGTCAACGTTTTATAAAAATCACTAAAGCCAAGTCAACTGAAATAACTAATCAATTAATTAAAATACAGTTCAGAAACAGATTATAATTTGCTCAATCAATTTTGAATTCAGAATTATTTTGTGATAGTGTTTACAAGTACATAGGAACCGGTTGTTTGTAGCATATTTTGAGTGTCTGATACATGAATTATGCTTTTTAGCTTTAGACACATACATTGCATGCTGCAGTTCTTGTTTCTGAATGTAAATCTTAATCAGATTTGTGATAGTTGTTTCAATTTACATATTCAAAGATTTTCTCTTCAACAGTACTCTGATGCTTACTCCCATCTTCAAAGTGATATTCTTGGCTACCCTATTCAAGGACAACAAACTTAGAATGCAAACAATATTAAAGAGGTTTTATTTAGAAACTTGAATTAGTAATGGAAAATTTTCTGCAGTGTTTGTCTTATTCTGGTTAGTTCACAGTCAAGAATTCTGCACATAGGACACATTTCTGAGCACTGACTTTTCCAATTTAAATGAACTGCTTAAAAATATCTTACCATTTGAAAGAACTGGTGTAATATAACATATGGCATTGAGAACAAATATTGATATTCTTCCCTGTTCTTCTCTATGAATAGAGTTCTGGTGGAAAACACAGCTGGCAGTATAAAACCCTTTCTCATCTTCTTTTCCAACTCTTCACTGCATCATGATTGTATCTTTTTACCTGCATAGACATATCATACTCAGCTTCCTTTGTAAGCTGTAGCAGTTTGTCCCAATTAATTGAATTATGTGTTTGCACATTTATCACCATTTTATAAGAGTGTGGTTTTATCATTATGTGGCTTGTTCTGTGTCTCACAGCAAGAAAAGAGTGGAACGCAATTTCACCTCACTACTACACCCTTTGGTGATTGCAATTAAGAGTTTGATTTGTTCCTGTAATTAAAAAGAAAAAAAAAAATAGCGGGGATTTTAGCATTCTTTGCATGTGTTTTCTTTAAAGTCCTTTAACTAACTTAGTGATATAAGGGTGTTTTCGAATATAGATGTAAGGAGGTGAAACACAAGATCAAGTTGCCTTGCAAATTTAATTTTCTTGCCAATATGCTTGAGTAGTTGCAAGCAACCTACCGAAAAGGTTGTCCCTGGCCTCTGTTTACAATGAAAAGCATAGCTTTTATTACTCCCCTGATGCTCCTCTTCAGCCACTGGCCTGGATTTGAGTAAGAAATTTAGAGAAGTAAGACTTTGACATCCCATTAACGGTTTCTCTCGATTAGTAGTGTTTAAACAGTTATTTTTGAAAAGTGTGAGTCACGACCAAGGTAAGTTCTTGAGTCATATGCATTAGAACACAGAAGTTTAATTGTATAAAATCAATACTGTTGATTCTATGAAGAAATCTGATGCAGGTCATTCATAGGTGTAGAGAAGTATTTATTGGACCCTTTTTTTGGCCCAGTTTATATTCACTTTGTTTGGAGAAATGGAGTGAATGGTATGAGGGGGTCAATATTTTTAAACTTGGTAATGCTGTAAGTGGGAAATATTTCACAGAAGTTACTTCTGAGCTTGCTGTTTCCCTGACTTTTTACTGCTCTGATAGAGCAAAAGGAGTAGAAAGCAACAGAATCTTTCCAGCCAGATCCTGCCAGTGGCCTCCAAGTTTTGCAGAATTGTTCTAGAAGGTTTCTCTGCAGTTCCCATTACACAGCTCATGTGACATGTCATGAGACTTGTCTTAAGACAAGCCACCTGCACACATTGCACATAGAGGTGTAGTCAACCTCATTCTGTGGCTGAATGACTAGATATCTATTATGTACAGTTTTCAAAAGTTGAGTGAGATCCACCTCAGATCATGCTCTACCCTTTACTTACTTTACTTCTGGAGCAGATAGGAGACATCTGAATTGGACAGAGCAGGTTCTTGAACCTGAGTATATAGCAGCTTCAGTTAACACAGGGATCGGTGTTCGACTTCGCTCATCCTCTTGTTCTCAGAAAGTCCATTGTATCTCTGAGACACATTTCGGTGCAGAGCTGCTGAGTTCCCAGGACAAGATTCTATTGTAACAGTCAGTGCTGGCTGGCAGTTAGTTTCCCTAAGATAAAACTATTTGTTTCAAAGTGTGATAGAGACTGTGGAAATCTGTTGCTGTACTGTGGAACTTTCTTGACCGTGGGTGGTATCTTGTGGGCTTTGGTTAGTTCATGTAGAACTATCATGTCTCACCTTTTGTGCAGGAACTGTACATAGCAAAAGGAGGGTGCAGCCATTTCCTACACCACTGCACGGGGCAATCCTTAGTGATGTTTCTAATCTTCCCTATTTTTTCACTGTTATGCATTACAGATATATTTAGCTTTTTTAAAAATAAACATTAGCCTCACTGTTATTTGTTTGCTGAACATTCAATACCAATACACTTCCGTTCAAAATGAAGACAAAAATGTTCTTAGGTCTTGCTGTAAAATCAAGTAAAGGTGAATAATATTATATAAACATAGGGAGAGGAAAGGTACCATTGTGAAAAGCATTCCTTGCACTTGAATAACAGTGTAATAGGAAAGCCTTTTTTTCTTTTAGCAAACATTCAAGCCTCTAAAGATATTCCTGCATTTCTCAAAGACAAGGACACTCTACACAAAATGTTGAATAAAAGACACATTTTCATTTTGAGTTGTACCCTAAAAGATTGCTGTCAAAGTGGATGCTCCTTCAACAGGTTTTCATACTGGATCATTTCTCAAAAATTTTACGTTCTAGGGACTTAAGACTGATGATAATCTAATTCATGACCATTAACTGTAGTTTTGTTTTTGTCTATAGATATATGCAAAAAACCTGGTGAATGCAGATAGGTGTGCACTCTTCCAGGTTGACCACAAAAATAAGGAGCTGTATTCAGACCTTTTTGATATTGGAGAAGAAAATGATGGGAAACCTGTCTTCAAGAAGACCAAAGAAATAAGGTAAGAGTAGATAGCAGAAGAATGCAGTTTCATTGTAACTACACATGTGCAGGCATTTTATTACCCAGTCTCTGTGCCTATCTGCAGGTACCCTGACAATATTTGTCATACTGTGATATCATTCCCACCAGGACCCGCCTCCAGAAGGTAGTACTTCTGGGAATGACATTGCAGTGCCATCGAAACAACGTCTCTGAAGCTATAACGTCACTCCTGGAAATGCCGTCTTCCGGAGGCGGTCCTTTTGGAAATCATGTTGGGAAAAAAACAGAGGTGTTTTGAGGTAGGTAAAGGTGCAGGTGAAGGTGCACCTAATCCATAGTCTGCCAGTATGGGACTTTTTTTTCCCAAGAGGAATTTAAATTTGTGTGCTTCAAGCACATCCAGAGCAAGGAAAACACAATTTGTACTACTCAAGGATGGATTAGGTATATGTAGAATCTAGCTTGAATCTTGGTTTTGAAGATTTCAAGCCCAGTGATTTAGTTTTACTTTTTCTCATGTGACTTGAGAGCATTTTCAAACTTTTAAATAATTGTGATTCTGAAGTATGCTTGAAGTGGTAAATTTTAAAATCTATATTGGCTTGTAATGAATACAGAGGATTATCTGCCTAAAATTGATGTGTATTTCTGCTTCATGTCACAAGCAAATAATTTTTACATGTATGTACATGTTTGTAATGAAAGAGGCAAAACAACAAAGTAGACAGAACATTTTTCACTTGTCAGAAATTATGAAAACTTAATAAATACAGTTTGAGATTTTCAAAGACACACAGGTTTTCTACCTAAAGGAAGACATGTATGACTAAATAGATTATCTCAGAATATTTTTCTTTCCTCCTTATATGTCTAAAGTTCTGGGCCAATATGAGATGTGATTCATGTCTTCACTTAGACCTCTTTAGACAAACTTACTCCCACTTCCTACATTGTGTGAGTGAAAATGGAAGGAGTTGAAATTGGTGCAATTTACATATTGACAAGCGAAGAGGTGGTGTAAATGAAAGAAAGTGACCTGCTTTAACATACACTTTCATATTCAGTCTTGATAATTGTTTTTCCAGCTTATATCTTTCTGTCTTTTCTGTATGAAAATTGTTGAAATGTTGATTATGAATACCAGAATATGAGCCATTTCACAAGTACTGTATACTGAAAGAGCAATACAACTTAAATGTATGTGTAAGAAAGCAACAGTGAGTCAGTCAGTCATCAGGAAGGAGTCTTAAGTTGGTGTGAAGTACTTATCATAAGAAGCAGCAGAAGAAACTAACTTAAAATCAGATGTGCAGAATGAAATCCTGTTGGATTTGTCACTGACTCCAGTGGGGGGCAAGATACTGCCTGGGTATCTTTAGATTTGAGTGTTCCATTATTTGTTATCTTTCTCCACAAATTCTCTTATGCTTGCATGTTGTAACTGTTTTATGGCAAACAAATGAAAATTATTTCCTCACAAGGCAGACTTGTAGGTTTTTCTGACTCTGCTTCAGAATATATTAATTGCATTTAACCTTCTTGTGCCAGTTAAGGGGTGCAATTAGTACCATGGCATTTTTTGCATGTCATGAGATGAAACAAGCTAGGTGTGATGATGAAAGAAGCTGAGGTGTACATGACAAATGAATACAATATTTAGCTTTGAAATTTCCGATGGTCTTTCTCCAAAGTTTGTTTTACCAAATCCACCTGTTCCACCTAAAGAAAGGAGCCCCAAATAGCTTTAATGTGTCTAAAACACTAAATATGTAAAAGCAACGATAATATCAATAGCTTGTAAACATGAGTCTCGAGTTCTGTACAAATGTCATGTTTATTAGGCGTAACTCCCAGGATAATTGAAGAATTTGGATTTTTGTCACTAAAATGGTCATATTATGGCATCTTTTGTATTAAAGGATATAGTTATATAAAATGTTTTCAGTATCCATTACTATGTGCTTTTTTTATTCTATTAATTATTACTAGTTGTAAGATTTTTCTCCTAAAAGCATCAAAATGACACTGGTTGAGAACAAATGTCCATTACTGTGCCCAAGACAGATTCCACTCAAAACATGTTTTTCCAGATAGCTCATATTGTGGCTAACACACAATTTATTTTCTGCAGATTTTCTATAGAGAAAGGAATAGCTGGTCAAGTGGCAAGAACAGGAGAAGTTCTTAACATCCCTGATGCCTATGCAGATCCACGCTTTAACAGGTAGGGTGTTATTCGTGGGAGAGGAAGATAGTTCACCAAAACCGTTACCTAAATTTACCGCTTGAAATTTCATATTAGGATGCGTTCATGGAGCTGTGATACTCTGATGTGGAGACCACATATAGATACCTATTGAAATGCTTCAGACATCAGAAATGTTGTTAAGATATAAATAAAAAAGTATTATTTTTATTAAATATAAATATAATGGGGGAAAAAATGGTTATTCCTGTTATGGAACTTTGCCCATTTAGTAGACTGTGGATGATTTTCTTTTTTAACCTCCCCAGGTTAGTTTCAGGGAGAAAAAAAGTTTACTAACAAATAGCATGCCTAAGTACCTGAATATACACTTCAATTTTATGGATATGCTGACTACATTTGAGGAAGTATTCATTCTTTATCTTGCAAAAAGAGATTAAAGGATTGAAAAGTTCTTTATAAATTAAAGAAGGAAATATTTGAGACTTTTGGAGTTGAGCTTCTCGCAGGTGCTAATTACATCTACTTTAAAACTTTTTAGTGTCTTGTACATCAACATTTCTGAGAATCGAGGATGTTAATTAATAATATTAACTTGTTGTTTTGTTTTTTCTCTCTTTTCTGGCTCTCCAGAGATGTAGACCTCTACACAGGCTACACAACCAGAAATATCCTGTGCATGCCTATTGTAAGCCGAGGAAGTGTAATAGGTGTTGTGCAGATGGTGAACAAAATAAGTGGAAGTGCCTTCTCTAAAACTGATGAGAACAACTTTAAAATGTTTGCAGTCTTTTGTGCTTTAGCCTTACACTGTGCTAATGTAAGTTTTATCTACGGTTTTGTAAGCTGTTGGTTATAATGCGAAGACTCGGAATCCTTCTTAAGGATTTCAATGTTCCAGATTATTAAAGTGATTGATAAGACTGTTTCATTGAATTAATAAGGAAACAGCAATCATTGTATTCTTTGCTGAATGACTGTATTTTAAGAGGATGATCATAATTCTTTTGATGCTTTCTGAGATAATACTGTACTCTGTACTCTGGATACAACAATTATATGTAGCTCAACTGAGAGAGCAAGCTCCTAAATGTTAATACCTGTCTGATTTTTCTATTAGTATGATTCTTATTTACTTGTGTAAGTACAGACCACATATTGTACAAATTTAACTGGAGGATGGAGATGTTACGTATTCTGTTGATTCCATACGCTTAACATTAAAAGATATTAATTTATACCTTTATAGGCTGTGCTGTATACTCCTAATTATCTATGCTTGTAGATAAGAGTGAATAGCTATTTTTGTTTTCAAACCCTTTATCATCACAAGAATTACTATTCCTGTAGGAAGCATATATAAGTATACATAAGTGCAATGTAGAAGATGTGTCATATTCACGGCAGATAAGATACAACGCAATGCCAGTTAAACCTGGTGATTTACATTAAGTCATTTTACCAGCATCATGCTGTCAGTATACTGGGGCAGCAAATTTTACTAATAATTACATAAACTTGTTTCACATGACTCAAGACAAGCAGAAAGACGTGCATATAAATGAAACATGGGACTGTGCAATCACTCAATTTTGTGTGAGTTCACTCTTTTTAAATGGTGCATGTTGCCATTCAGGGCATACGGCTCCAGAGGATTTTGTCTCTTCTAGTAAATTTGTTGTCCTTACTTGTTTACAAACCTGCAGCAGCTGTATGAATGTCTCACTAATTAATGTTACTTACTTTTCACAGTTATTGCATAGTAATGTAGGTATGATAAACATCTCCTGTACTTTTTACAGTGCATAGGTAGCAGTTATTTCTACCAAGAATTGCGTCCTGTTACCAGCTTTCTTTCTGTTAGCATACTGTAAGAGTCTGAGCTCTGTTTCTAAGTCTTGCACATTTATATGTTTTCTTAGGAGAGCTCAGACACAGTAAAAAAATCAGCTGAGCCTTAGATGTTGACCCAAGTGAGTAGATGCAGAATTTGATAGAAAGCCCAGTTTTCCAGAAGTACTGAATTTAATATAATCTGTTGCTTTTCCATGTGAAGTTGAGCAGCCAGAAGCACTAAAATTTTTGCAGATGTGTATTTTGAAAGTGCGTGCTTGAATACAGGAAAGGATTTTTTTTTTGCTGTATTAAAATTTCACATTAATGAATGATTTGCCTTTTTCAGATGTACCACAGAATTCGCCATTCAGAGTGTATTTACCGTGTAACAATGGAGAAGCTATCTTACCACAGTGTGTGTACCGCAGAAGAGTGGCAAAACCTCATGCACTGTACACTTCCTCCACATATTTATAAAGAAATTGAACTGTAAGTATTTTTCTCATAGAGTTGCATCTTGTATCAATCTGTGTTTTTAATTTTTTTTCCTCCTAGGTGCAGTGGAGGGTTTTGTGGGAAGTGCTTTTATTATTGAATTATCCACAAACTATACGAGTTTATCTCTGGCTTTCTTATATTTAGTTATACTTAATGACCTCTGGAAAAAAAGTTATCTATCAAAGACAGAAAATAATATCTACTCAGAGTGCTAGCATTTTCTTCAGGCATGGGTAGCTACAGTAGTTGTTTTAAGGATTAGTTTATATCTAAGGACTGTAGAGATGAGATTTCTTTCTGATATTTCCATCAGCAACAGCTCAGAGCTAGAGGAGACTGAGGTGGAATGTCAGTAGTTAAGACCAAATGCATGATCTCATGCCCTTGTATATATTTTAGAATAAAAGATTCAGCTCGTTCCTGGGATTTTTGAGGTTGTGTGTTTTTTGTTTTTGGTTTAGGAAAGAGGGGTTGGAGTCTGGGGTTGGATTGTTTTTTGGGGGGTGTGTGCATTTACTTGTGTTTCTTGAAGGAGGGGAAAATGGAGACAGATGTCCAAAGTTCTGAAGGTAATAAATTCAGCCTTATGGATCCCAGGTGCTAGCATTTAGGGTTGCAGCTTAAATTTGGAGAACTTCCCATCAAGCCTCCTGGGCTTTTGCTGAAGTAATTGAAATAATATGACTGGACACGATGACGTTAAAAGTCTTTTCCAATCTGTGCAATTCTGTGAATTAAGTTACTCTCGACTTCCAAGGATCTGCTGTGTGCTGAAGATGTATCTCTATATTTTGTCAGTCGCTCTCCACTCAGTACTAATACCAGGAATCATCTCATTTTTCAGTCACTGTTTCTGGCCCAGGACAATAAATTCTATGGGAGCAACCAGGTGCCTAAAATCAGAACTCTCTGATATTGAGTCTTAAAATCTAAATTGTTTTGTAAACCTAATCTTCAGAGCTCGCTTGCTTCTGGCATTCACTGAGCATTGTAGCTGTGAGCCAGCAAAGCATGCAAGCGTATGCTTTACAGGGGCTGCTTACACCTAAAGTTCATTACATGCTGAAGCGATTTGCCTGAAAGCCAGAGTATTAGCAGTTTGAAGGATTATACCCTAATAGAAGCTTATTCTTTGCAATACAATTCCTTGTGCTTTGTTAGATGATATTATATAACCCACCTCCTCATCCAAAATGAGTTTTATTTGCAAAGATGAGAGGTTTCATTCTAAATTATATTAGCATCCTTTAGTTCGAGCAATCTGAATACTTTTAGCTATACTCCAAGCAATTCCGCTACCTTCGGCTGTCTTGCGCCTGCTGTGCTGTTCAGTGTGCCACGTACGTGCAAGCGTTTGACTGGATTCAATGGAAAGTAAGTAGAAGACTTGGAGCACAGCATATGCAGGGAATGGGGTTAATTAGTAATCGAAAGGCAAACAGTTCTGCTCGAGTGAGTCCTAATATTAGGCCTAAATATTGATATCAGGAGAGGGGAAAAGTTCTCAGCTCATGACACATAATAAAATGGAGTTATTAAATGTTTGAGTTTTGAAGTTTGGGCTTTAGTTTCTGATAGCCAGTAAAATTTGGTTTTTTTCATCTATCAGAATTAGAGTGAGTCTCACCAAATTCATGACCGAAAATATTGGGAAAAAAAAAAACAGTAAAAATGCCACCTTCTTTACAATTCCTGGGTGGAAAGTTTGGAATATTTTTAAGAGTGCCTGTAAAACTCTCATCATCCCTGTCAAACAAAGATTTATGTAACTTACTTAAGTACTTGATTCTTAAATAAAGATTTATGTTTCTATTAACAAAAACAAAGGCTAACCAAAGGCTAATGGTTGGACTTGATGTTCTTAAGGGCCTTTTCCAACCTAAATCAATGATTCTGTGATTCTTTGAGCATAGTTCCATTTCCCTTAGATATTAACTTACATTGCAGGAAAAATATAGCCTGTAAAGTCAGTTTCCTCTGTATATTCAGAAACAAGTGAATTCTGTCTGATATACATTACTTAGTTGTTTTCACTTGCTTTTAGAAAGAATGAAAAGGTGTTTGTCCCCACTAAGCTGAAACTTTCTTCTTAGATACCACTTTGATATCAGTCCATATGAGGATGTCTGGCCTGCCATTTTTGTCTACATGGTTCACCAGTCCTGTGGGACAGCCTGGTATGAAGTACATGATTTATTGCTTTCTGTTATTTATGTGTGTGTTTATGAGGAAAATCTGAGATAATTATTTTCTAACTCAAGGTCTTACTTTCTTTGGAGTTTATTTACTATGTCTGGTCTGTACAGGACTGTATTAAGCAGGATGGATTTCTTGCTCCAGCTTCTTTTCAGTTAATAAAATTGGGGAACAGCCAGGTAGCACTCATCATCCAAACAGTTGTCCTTCCAATATCTAGAAATACTGTTTGGTTCTGAGATGAGGTTGCTTTTCAGACGGAAGATAGTGAAGATATTAAAGACAGTCTTGCCAAAAAGGAGAGAGAAGGTAGATGAATACTGATTTTTCAGATATATAATCGCTGAAATTAATACTATATATGGTTAAAATGATCCAAGGTTAGATCTGATTTTGCTAAATAAATCAGTTATTGGCACCATTGTGCATTAATCATGAAAGTGAATGATTTTGAAATGAAATGTTTCATCTCTTGTCCTTCTCTCAGCGTGCATTATCTTTACTAAGATCAGTAGTCTCTTGGCTAAGTATGTCCCATTGCTGAAGGAAGGGAGCTGCTCTGAATTACAGAAAAAAAATCTACAGATGGGCAGCTGAAAGGGGAAGTATCTTCCTGCAAAAAGGAGCAACATTTGGGAAACATTGGCTGGTGACTGTTTCATCTTATTAACTGGATGAATCTCCATGCCCTCAAAGCATACAGTGAAACCTGAAGGTCTTTCTCCCACTTTAAATACTGCAAAGTGGGTGGCTGTTGTAAAATACATTTCTCTGCAGCTAACCGTAGTTAACTCCTTTCTGTTCCTGACTGAAAGGCTGTGAATGCAGGATTGGGATTCAGATTTTCAGCTAAATTCTGTCCTTTTCCTCTCTGTCTCCCAGTCTGTTTCTTTTAAGGGGTAACTTTTATGGGAAAGAATTGTTACCTACTCGCTGTTTTTCAAATGAGTCTCAGCTTTCACATATAAAGTCAAAGAAGCCTGGAAGCCTGTAAATGCTGAGGCATTTTCATGGTTGACTGGCAATTCCTTAACATAACATTGTATGGTGAAAAGTAAAGAAACGAAGAAATGTGAATCTGTGGTCATTTGGCCAAACTGGAAAAGAGTCCTAAACTCCTGGAAAAAAATAAAATCTTTTAATTTTTATTTCTTCTGTGTCATTTGCTTTAAAACCCCTGATTTTATATTCTGATCACAAATTATGGTTCCTAATTCTTGATTAGATGCAGTGTTTCACTATTTGTGAGGTTGAATAGATAATTTAAAGAAACCAATCTTCCAGGATCTGGGAACAGGGGAGGTTATACAATTGTGTCGTCTGAGCTGAGTAGCTTGACTTGTGTTCCAGAACTTTACAAATCAAACCTAGAGCATTGTCAGGTATCCATGCTCCTCTGTACTTGACAAAACTTGAATGACTTTTGTAAGTAGTGAGTCATCCGCAGTGAGAGTCAATCCTAGCAAGAAGAGTAAACCAAAGAGCATCTTTTCTCCTCTGATGGTTATTTTGCCTGTTCTTATTTCTTGCCTTTAACCAAATAAATTGCTTTCTAGTTTTGAACTTGAAAAGCTATGCCGATTTACGATGTCTGTAAAGAAGAATTATCGCCGTGTGCCCTACCACAACTGGAAGCATGCAGTTACCGTTGCACATTGCATGTACGCCATACTTCAGAACAACCAGGGGCTTTTCACTGATCTAGAGGTAGGTGAGATGATTGTATCAGCTACTAGACCTCATCAGAGGTATCAGCCATCCCACTGTAGAAGTACATTTTCTATGACGGATTTCATCTGTCAGCTTGGGCATAGTGTATGCAGAGGTCCCTGCAGAGGAACGGGTGTGAGTAAAACCTTCAGGAAGGAGAATTACTCATATTCCTTATCCTAGTGTTTCCTTCGCATTTTTTCAGCCCTGCCACTGAAGAAGCAGCAGCAGATTTTATCTCAAAATCAGAAACAGTTACGGTTCATGCATCCTTAATTCTATACATTGTATATTTATTATACTATATTTAGTTAAATCATTGTTTGCTATTTTTCCACAGAATCACGTGCCTCAGTACAGTATACAAGTTGGATGTTGTTCACATAATGGGTGGTTAATCAGTATTCTTTCTGCTTCATTTCGTAGCCTTATTCTTGTTTACAGAACGCTCATCAGAAGACATTGTAAGACAGAGCTGTTAAGTCTGTAATGACATTTTCGTGATACTCCATGCCAACCGTGACAGCTTCAGAAATGTTAACGAATGTGTTTTCAAAACATACCTGCTGTCTGAAAAACTTTTGCAAGTGTTGACACATTTTGTGTTGAAAGAGAGATTTCAGGGACTCTTATTTCTTCGGCATATTAAAAGTTCATAACATAAAAAAACCTCAGATAATGTCTTGCTTTGTTTGCAATTGCCATCTTAAGATGTTTCTGTGGCTCACGTCATTGACTTTCTAGGAAAAGTTACACCTAGGAGACAATGCTGCTGTCTTTGAGGAGTGTTGCAGGGGCAGGTCTACCACTGGACTTTAGTGCAGCTGCCTTGACCAGGAGATCATACATTTGCTGTATTTCCTCTCTCTCCATAACTGTCTGAGGTTTTTGTAGCATTCTTTTTTGTTTTGGTTTTGTTTTGGTATTGGCTTTGTTTTTTTGGTTGGTTGGGTTTTGGTTTGGTTTGTTGTTTGGTTGTTTGGGTTTTTTTTTAATAAACATAAAAAGGATTCAGTGGGTGACCAGAATCTGTTTAAAATTCAGATTTCTTCCTGAAGCAAAATCCCTCCAAGTGTACATGATTGTGCAACAAAGTTTTTTAGATTTCTAATACATAAAAGATTTTCATTACAATGGGACTGAGACTTTTAATGCAGCTTGTCCTCGCTGTCCTGTCGCTCACAATTTTGTGCTTCTTCAAGGCAGTGTAAGCATAGTTGCAACTTTTACAGTAATTTGGGAGGAGAGTGACATCTAGGGGCAGGAAAGAAATCTTACATTTCATGTTCATCTCAATTTTTATTTTTTCTTTTAGCGAAAAGGTCTTTTAGTTGCATGCCTTTGTCATGACCTGGATCACAGAGGTTACAGCAACAGCTATCTTCAGAAATTTGATCACCCCTTAGCTGCCCTCTATTCCACATCAACAATGGAGCAGCACCACTTCTCGCAGACTGTGTCCATCCTGCAGGTAGGATTATTGAAATTGTATCTTCTGTGCAGTACAGTCCAGTGGTGGAAATAGGAGTCACATCATCACCCAGTAGATTTTCTGAAGCATGCTTAATTTAATTTCTGGATTGCAGTGCTCATTTAGAAGAGTGGAATATTTATTACAGCAAGCTGAGTTCCACAATTAGCAACTCAGGCATTCAATAATAGCACAAAACATAGCTTTCCCAAAATCTTGATGTTATAAAAAGATATTGTGCATTTGAAAGTCATTGCTTATGGGCTTCCTTTGGAGCTTTTTACTTCTGGATTAATGAGAGGTTTTCCTATGACCATATGGAACAGGAACTTTGAAAAATCAGTTTCTCACACAGATATTTCCAACATAGTGTGCTTCAACAGAGTCTTCAACCATCCTGAAATTCTGAATAAAAACTAAGATACTGGCAAAAGTTTTCATGAGAAGCTTGAAAACCTGCTGTAATAAATCCCGTGAACTTTAAATGTGTGGCATGAAGGAGAAAATGTTAACTTTGCATGCATGAAAAGTTCAGACTTGTTTCATCGCGTTGTTGTGTGCTTTTTTTTGTTATTCAGCAATGTGAAATAGAGAAAACTGAGTAAGGTAATATTTTGTGAAAGAGAGTTCCTAATATGAGATAATGTGTCTGTATGTTTAATGAGTAAAAAACTACAAGAAAGCATGCAGGCAAATTTTGTGAAATCCAAGTGTGCTACTGACAAACAGGTGTATTCTCATCAGTGACATTTTTTTTCATGCTTAGTTAGAAGTGTGAGAGCTCTCACCTCTGAAACTACTGCCAGTCCATATGCTCACTGGTTTCAGTTTACCATCCACACACTCAATTCACAGCCTTACCATGCTACTGTGCCTCTAATTCGTTCTTAACTTTTCTTCCTTTCTGGTCTTTCAGGGGGAAGACATTTATTTTCTAAAACACCTAATTACCATTTAGGAAAAGTACACATTATGTATTGTGTTCAGAAGCACATCTTGTGATTGTGGTATTAGATATCATATACATTTCGTCAGAGAATGGAACCTTTCTCTCTGAATGCTCCTCCGTGTAGGAGGCTGTAATTGAACCCTTCAGTGGTGGCATGGCATTAGATTTTTCGTATTCATTCTTCATTTGAGTTTGTGCACAATAAGCAAGTTTCTGTGTCATCAACACCTCTTTGTTCTGCTGTGGCTATGTGAAGAAGACTTGAGTCATTCTTCAAAAAACATTTTGCATTTTTTCTGCAGAAATGTTGTAATTGGTGAAAGTCCCATTTGCCAAGAAGGCAGGGAACTCTTCTGCTTCCCTGCTACCTCCTAGCTTTGGCTGTCAGTGTGATTGAGGAAAGGGAGAGAAGCGGTCAGGTCTGTGCAGTGGATTCAGACACTGTCTACCCAAGTGCCCATGGGTGTAGCAGCAAAGGCAAATTAAAGCAGCCTTTTGGACTTGCTGGTTTTTGTTTGAATGAAAAAGCCTCACTGAATTCCTGGACTGCTACCAAAAAAAAAAAAAAAAAAAAGCTAACCAACCCACTAAACCCATTAGGTTTTGTCTCAATGAGTTTTATGTTAATAACTTGCAGTACTTTGTTTTCACTTTTTGAAACTTTATAGCTGCTTTGCTCCTCCACCTGCAGTTCGAGTGTACAACATACTTATGAATACAGAGGATTCCATTCACTAGCTTTAGCTGAACAGGGAAAGAATGACAATCTTAGGAGCTGTATTTTGTACGTCCTAAGCCTAAGTGACATGCTCAGAAGCGTCAGTTTCTGTCAGTACTTAACAGAAACAATTCTTTTCTACTAGTAGGATCAGAAGCTGTCACAGTGGTCTTTCTGATAGTGCAGATTCTAAAGCTTAAAGAATAGAATCTAGAATAATATAAATGAATCTAGAACACGTAGCCTGTTCTCGTGGATTAGGCAGCAAGGCTGTGGAGGAAAGTGTCCCTGAAACCCTAAATCATTAAAACTAGTAGTAGGCATTTTCTGCTACTAAATCGTCAATGATGGGTTAAAGTTTTCTGAGTATCTTTTTAAACTTTGTGTTCGATGATTTAGGTTGCTGTCAAAGGAGCATTGGGACATAGACTGATTGTATTTTCTATTCATTCTTCACAATAAATCTACTTATCCAAGTAAAAATGTTGGAAAATGACATTTATGTTACGGATGGTGAGAGAAACCAAGCCGGTTTGTACCACGGAGGATTTATTTTGAACAAATTATGTAAATGCTTGACAAAAGTCAGGGAAACTTTATGAACTTCAGCCCAAATGCCAATTAAATGTCAAAACACATCTGCATTTGATATATTTTAATAATATTCTCTATTTGTGAATGTGTAGACCTTGACATGGCTGGGTCATTCTTTCTTATTTTCCTCTGTTTTGTCTCAATGGGAGAGAGACTTTTGACAAGTTGTTTTCCAAATCTTAGAGACAGAAAATAGTATTGACTTTTCAAAAATGATATAGCTCCATGAGCGATCACAGTACATGGATATTGTCCGTTAAATGCTCAATAATACGTAGTGGAAATTGAAAAGGGATGACGGTGGCATGTTGCCAGAGCCTCTATAGTAAAAACTATCGTCTTGAGTTTATAAGCCAGTCAACTCATGGTTGAACAAAGTAGCTTTTTCCTCTAAATGTTCATATACATAAAAATACTGTTATTAACTTTATTTCTGTAGAAAAAAATGTATCGGTGAGTGCAGCAATTTCAGGCACATATCATTTGGAACATTGTGGAACCAAAATTAATGTAGTACTGTAACTTGGATATTTCCTTATCAGAGGGGCTTATCAGAGTGAATCAGACCCTTGCTTTACCAACTTGGAAATGCAGTACACTAGATCACGACTGAATCACAAGTTCCCAAGGTAATACAGTCTGGAAATGCTGTGCCTGTAGTGTTTATAAATTTGAGAAGAAAAAAGCTAGCATTTTTCTCTGTTAATACCTTTAGGGTTCAGAAGAAGCAGTCCCAAAAACAAATCAGTGACTTAGTCATAAGTTTCATGGCAGTATTTAAGAAGGAAAGATAAAAATGGGATTTTCAGCCTGTCAGCATTTGAATTTGCAACAAAAATTATCACTGGGCTGTGTAAAACTGTTGTCGCCCGTCTGGTGAAGGAAAGATTGAAATCATCTCAGAATTAGAGCTTGTGCTTTTTATTGGTTTTTTACTTTTTCATAGCTGGAAGGGCACAATGTCTTCTCCAATCTGAGTTCCAGTGAATATGAGCAAGTACTTGAGATCATCCGGAAAGCCATCATCGCCACAGACCTTGCCCTGTATTTTGGAAATAGAAAACAGCTTGAGGAGCTGCATCAGACAGGATCATTGAACCTTAAGAACCAAGCACACAGGTAAAGCAGAAAACTAGCATGGCATTAATACTGGACAGAAAAAAACCTTTTTTTTGAAAAAAAATTTTGGTATGCACAGTAATTTTCTTACATACCACATTTCTAAGACCAACTGTGTGTAAATTTCCAAGTATGTAGCAGTAACTCCCAGTGGTTTGTATTTGCATGTTACTGTCTTTGGACGTCATCTGCACACTTCACTGACAGATCATCTGCAGAAGAAAGTTAGTGTATAGACAATTACATGGTAGGGAAAAAAGTTAGAGTGAAACAATTAGTTTTATTTTTATGTCAGTATTTTTATTATTCTGTTAGTGGGCTTTTTTTGAAAGAATTCTGGTCAGATCTCAACCTTTATGAATAAAGATAGCTCTTAAGCTTTAAAAATACACAGGTGCACATATTCATATCATTAGATAACTCACTTTCTTTGTCCATGTAAGCAAAATATGGTCACCCTGGATGAGATGTGCCTCTCGTAACAGGATTCATTAAAATGCTCATGTAGCCCTTCAGAGCTTCCTTACTAGAAACTGGATCCTGTCATTAATCTAATGCAGGGAAAAATGAGCCAGGCAATATGAGAAAATACTGACTCGTGATTCTGATTTCTTTTCCAAAGGGACTTTGATACTTCCACCTTCCTTCTGAGGAGTTTTACGGGTTTTTGCCAGGAGTTCTGAACGAATTATTACACCACTCCAGGAAGGGCAGTTTTTGAAAGCTTATTTCCCAATACGAAGCTGAAGTTTAGCAGACTTGAATAAACCTCAATAATTTTCAGTGCAAAGCCACATGCCTGAAGATAGGACATCAGTTTGCAGTGTGGCTAAAGTAGCCAAGACTTCTAGTTGGGATCTGTAAATGCAAAATTTGGCCTTTATGTGGCTGATGAATCCTCTTTCTTAACTCAGGGGAATTGTACTTTGCCATCTATTGATTGTATTGTGTATTTGTGTATTTTCCCTGGTATATTTGTCTGTTGGAGCAGTTTAGTGACTGCTATCGCATTGGCAGCAAGTTAGCGAGTTATATGCTTTATTCGTGGAATAGGCGTTATTAACAAAGTTGCAGGTGTCCTTCAGTGCCATCTTAAATTCTCCGTTGGGTGGATAACACAAGAATTTATTCATTAATTTTCTTTATGAAACTTGGATTCAGAAACTATAGGTTTGGGTAGTAGACGAGTGCTAGAAAATGGTTTAAATAACACATTTTCTGTGTGTCTTATTCTAATAATGATTATAATCCTACCAATGCTGTTCAGTTATTCTATGAACAGGTTCATCATCATATGGGACGGAGTTACATCAGGGTTAGAATTCATTCCAACAATGCAAGGACAGAGTACCTTGAGACAGACTTAGAACCATTTATTTATTTATTTTTTCTATTATTTGGAGCATGTCTTCCTCTCTCTTTAAAGAACAGAAAGAATTGCAGCAGTAGGATACGCTATCTAATAGAAGGTGTCTCTGCCGATGGCGGTGATGTTGCAACTACATCGTCTTTAAGGTCCCTACCCAACCGTTCTATGCTAACTTTCTTTTTCTCAACTTGTACTGTCTTTTCTGAAAATTAATGGGGGACATGTGAGTGTTTTAACAGGCAGGCATTCTTATGTACTTTTCTGATGGTCATTGTGCAGAGTTTGGTCAATGGACTCTGGTTGTAAATAGTGCAGGGAATATTGCAGGGAATATAACGTACAATTTGTGTGATGCCTTACCAATGAATCGTAAATGAGTGAAGGAGGGTGGGAGAAGTTTTGTAGCATCCTTTACTAATGATTGAACTGAGGAAGAGCAAATAAAAACTGTGCAGTTTGACCATTAATTCTTACAATTTAATGTTATTTTATTTTAGAGATAGAGTTATTGGTCTGATGATGACAGCCTGTGATTTGTGTTCTGTGACAAAGTTGTGGCCAGTTACCAGACTAACAGCCAATGACATATACGCAGAGTTCTGGGCTGAGGTATGTTTGTTTCTTTTGTTTACTGTCATTATAAATGAAAATATCCAGGAAGAAAAAAAAGTATTTTTGAATCAATATCTTAATGTGCTTGTTTTAAAGGTTGTTTATTGGTGCATGCACATGTACTTTTTATTCTGAACCTGTTTAAAGAGCTGAAATAGCTTCCTAATTTTCAGGCAGCACTTTTTCTCTCTGTTGAAATTAATTTAGAAAGTATGTCGTAACATAAAATGAAACGAGCAACAGGACATAGAAGAAAATCTGTAAGTTTTTTTGAGTCACTCAGAACTCTAGATGGAAATTTATTTCTATCTCAGTAGTCTTGCTTTTGTTTTACTAATCTTTCTCTCTGATTTTCTCCAGGGTGATGAAATGAAGAAAACGGGTATCCAACCTATTCCTATGATGGACAGAGACAAAAAAGATGAAGTCCCTCAGGGTCAGGTATGAGCTCACTCTCAGTACAATGCTACATTTATAGTGTTCAGGAAACATGCCTGGGAAAAAAAAAAAAAATTAGTGAATATTGACATTGAACTTGGGGTATGTGGGATGCTAAAGTCTTATGCTCTGCATGAAAAGAGGGTTTGGGTTTTTTTAAGTAGCAATGGAAAACTTGTTTTCATATGTTTACTTAAATGGCTGTGCTCTTTGCTGTTGTCACTTCTTCCATGCTTTGTACTTCTGACTCTAGCTAAAACCCCAGTCACCTGCAATTTTGAGGAGTGTCAGTAATACTTTCTGAACTTAGTAAGCGGTTACTTTCTGTAAAGATTTCACTGTTTTATCTTGAATGCGAAATGAACTTCATCACCTGTTACTGGTTAAAATGTGCAGATTCAAATTTCAAAATTGTTGTGATTTTAGACCAAACATCACGTTTTTGATAACTACGACCACTGCCTTTCTGACATTCCTAAAAATGAAAAAGAAAGAATAATTAGAAGAGTTACTTGAGGGTAATCAATATAGGGTATATTTATATATAACTGTTTTACAAAGTCTCGGGGTAGTGATTTTTCCTGGGCACAAATGTGCAGAAATGACTACTTTTTTGTAGTGGGGAAAATTGATATTTTGTAAACATAAATTAGAGGGAGAAGAACTGTCTTTGAACTAACTTTCTTGCGTCAACAAAAAAGGTAGCTTGTACTTTGATTATCTGAGCAGAGAAAAATGAATTTAAATTGTTCACTCACATACTTATGCAAGGTATTTTTTTAATCTCAGTGGCATCTGGTGCCATAATTGTTGGTAGTTAGCGCTCACAAAGCATTTACTGAACTCTGAAATTAACAATATTTAAAATCAATTACAAATTACAAGATATCACAAAATCACTATACGTTAATTACTCGGTAAGCAAGACTGTGGAAGTTCCTATGCTCTCCATATGCTCTATCTATTTTAGCAAAAAACTATTACCCTTATAATAAGGAATTAGCAGTTAATTTACTGTATTTTTCTTTTTATAATAAGCCTAAAAAGAGAAGAAACATTCTTCTGCATTTGATTTATTTTTCCACACACTATATTAGTTATCTTGGAACGTCTTGAGAAGTACACGGTATTAGAGTATGTAGTTGTCTTGGCATTTGTGAAAAATTATTAATGGTGTGAAAGCACAAATCTAAGAAATATGCTTTTTTTTTTTTTTTTTCCTCTCTAAAATGCAGTAAGTATTGTTCCCGGTATGGTCTTCATCAGGCTCTGTTTTACTTTGTGCTGTTTCATGCTTCTTATTAGTGTAACGGTAAAATATTAAGCAAAACAGGACGTTAAAAGCTGACTTGAGTAGTGTAGTTACAGATGCTCCATCTTACAACAGCATTACAGCAAAATGTGAGATTTAGGACATATACAATTCTGTGAAACTAACCATTCCTATATTTATGTAGAGAATGAAAATTCTAATAAAACATTTTCATCCGTTTCCTTGTACTCAAACAAAAAGAACGCATGAATATTTTTATGTGGATTTTAATTAAAGCATTAATACCTTATTTAAATGACAGTGATGTTTAGGAAATTAGGATTTGTATAAACTTGTAACCTCTGAAAAAAACTACTTCTGCCTGAAGTACGCTTTGATGAGAGTAGCTTGTAGTGACCTCTTCCTTTCACTTGGATGGATAGATGAGTCAGTTGGTCCCCGCTGTCCTTTATACCCTTTGCAGCACAACTTGCGTAAGGTCTAATTTTGGTGTCTTCCTGCTGTGGAGCCAGCACTGGGGATTTATTCCCGATTCAGCATGTTCCCATCACCCTCCTCTTCTGGAACCTGTGAAAAAAAAAAAATGCCAAAACTATGCAGTGACCCTTATAATAAGCAAGTCAAGCCAGTCTGAATAATGGAGGGGGAAGGAGCAGTTCATGCTTCAGCCATTCACACTTATCCCAGATACACAGTTTTCAAGTGGAAAATAAAAGGTTTACTCTTACACAGCAAGGTTTAAAATGTTAAGGGTGATTTCTTATTTCAGTCAGAACATTTAAGATCCATCTCTTAAAGCTAGGAGTATGTTTAAGATGCACAGATGGAGAGACGGGAACAAATAATTTCAGAAACTAACTGCTCCTCTTACCTATGCATCTTTAGGATATATGTTCACTGCCTTTCCTGCAATGGGTTCAATAGTTTGCTGGTACCTGAGTGAACTCTAGGCTTTCTGTCTAGCTGCAGCAACATAAAAATTAGTCTGGAATTAATTATTCAGATAATCTAAACATTTGACTAAAGGGTTTTGTGTGAGTTTGCTCTGGTCAGAAATGGAAACTCTCACAAAGGAATGTTTTTAATTAGCTTGGCTTTATTTGAAACCTCGCTCCATTAAGCCTTTTAGAGTTTTTCCTCCTTCATTGATGTGCATTTTAACATAAAAGCTTTCAGGACCTTAAAGGACACATTTTATTCTAAATATGGGAGATCCAAAGTGAAGGTTGTTCAGAATATATTGCTTTTGTATTTTGCAATGACATCATGCTTTTTGTTGAGCTAGAAGGTCCACGATGTGACGGTACGTAAGGTCCCATTTTAATTTTTGATAGCTAGAGAGTAATCTGCTATTTTCCAGTGAAATAAAATAGTACCCCTTAAAAACAAATGTGGAAAAAACCCACACCAGTAAAAATAGGAAGAAAACAATGCGCTATGCAAAATAGCAAACTTGTTGCGTTCTCACCAGCTGCAATTTCTTTCTGTTGGTTACATCATGATTACTTCTGTTCAGACTGTTGGGTTCTCAGATCAGAAAATAGATCTTGTTTTTCAAAAGTACAGAATGGACTTGGATACCTAACAATATGGGAGAAACTTCCGTGTTGATGAAGATGAGGACAAAATTTGCTCTTCAATTTCTGAATAAGGGCAAATATTTAGGCTGTTAAAATAAGATTAGTTATCAAATGCTTTGGTCGCAGTACGGTCCATGGTGTTTCACCAAAAGGCATTTAAAAACTCTACCCAAAGAAAGGGAACATAGTGCACTACTGTAACTATCATGAGAGTCTGGAGTAAATGAGCGATGTTATAATGGGTCTGAGTATTAACCCGTCATTCTTGCTAATATGTAAGTAGCGTTTTCTAAAAATTCCCTCATGTCGTGACAATTCATGTGTGACGTGGTAGCTGTCATAGGCCCCTTAGCCTCTATGAATCAGATGTCATGAAAAGTTTTCATTCGACTTTCTCTAAATGGATTTATATGATAATAAAAAAAAATATATCACTGAACCATATATCACACGAAAAGAAATTGCAAACCAGTTATTGATCACAGCGCACACGTTTTAAGAACTTTTCAAAGTTGCAAAGCCTCTGGTATCTCCATCAAATTGAGATATGGAATACATGTTGCGGAATACATCAGAACAATATGGAATGTGACCATATTTTGGCAATGCTACGCAACTTGCCTTTCTGAAAGCAATATTTCATTACAACGATAATGTTTGCAAAAATGGCACTGCCATACGCACTTGTGTGCTACCACTACTGACACCAAAAAGCCAGTCAGATCATGAGCAAATAGATGGAATCGATTGAATAATAAAAGATCCTGTAGAAAAAACTATACAAAGCAGTCATATTATTCATAAAAGAGAGGCATGTAAGCAACTTGTGATTACCAGAGAGATTCTTGAGATTGCTCTTAGTGCTTCATCTTAGAGTATTTGGGTATTAAGAGGAGGTGCAGAAGTATGGATTACTCATGTAAGTAGTAACAAAGCAGTCAACAGCTTTAAACTAGTTGGCTGTTAACTTTGTGTCATAGTTTTGCAACATGTAATTATTCTTTTTTTTCATTGCTGTTTTTCATAGATTGGTTTCTACAATGCTGTAGCCATCCCATGTTACACCACACTCGCACAGATATTTCCTCCAACTGGGCCACTACTCCGAGCATGCAGGTGAGTAAATGCACAGGGTTTTGCACGGTGTTCATCTCGGTTAAAGAGAAAGCAAGCGTACTTTGCAAGTTTATCTGGAAATACAGACTTTGAGTTATAGAATTTATATGCACATAAACAGGCATATGCATTTTGTCCAGAGGCAATAACTACTGGCTGAGACTATACAACGCAGATCTACAGACACAGCTGATTAAAATGTGTATCACACCAAAAGCATTTAGAGAGAAACAGGTTCAGTGCTTATGTATCCCTGTCTAGGCTGGCTCAGAGCAATATCCCTCTGTCCTTTTTGCTTCAACATGGTTCTCACAACTAATACTGCCTAGAATTTTGTTTCATTTAAAAAATGTGGGTTTGGCATGTGGTTTTATTTCATGTCAGAACATTTTTATTGAAAAGCAAGAAAAGCAAAATTCTCAGAATATTCAGTAATTGGGAACATAAGGGTGGTACCACTGAGATAGAGGAGAAACAAATGTAATTTTGTGCTATCGATCAGTTGCAATGTAGCTTGGGATCTTCTGGATTAGAGGGAAGGTTCCTTAACCAGTTGGCTGCTGCTACCCTGGAATGATGGTGGATCTCTTTGTAGGTAGTTCTGTGCAACAGTTATATTCAGGACCGTAGCAATCTGTCCTAAGTTTCTGTTGAAACTTTATGAAACTGTTCCAGTTTCAGTTTAATCAGTATTCTCTAAAGAAAAGCAGTTGGTTTATAAAATACTGGCAACCTTTAATCAGAGCCAGGGAAAGTAAGCCAGTTTTTGTATGCTCTTACCAGAACCTCTTTTTTTGTTTGTTTTGATGTTTTGTTTTGTTTTTTTTTTCTCTTGAGGTTCTTACATTCTAGCTTGCATTCAATGTTCTCCTTGTCCTGTATGGCAGATCTACCTACTCTGTCACTTGACTGCTCTTGTGGAATAAAATTACCTGTGATAAGTATCAGAAGGGTGCAAAATGCCATGACATTTAGCATAGTGGTTAATAAAACAATTTCATTATTTGCACTCAAACGTTATTTTTTATTGCAATAAGCAGAATACGTAGGTCTGTGCCACTGGGACGGAGAACATCTTATGAAAACCAGTGAATATCATTAATACTCAGCTGCCTCTAAGGTCCTGCTGCTGGACGTGGTTGCGCAACCCTGAGATGGATATCTAGGGAATAATAATAAGTAGGATTAGGGACTATGCCTCTGTATGTTGTTACATTAATGGGGCTACAGCTGGAATCTTGTTTAGCATCTGTGCTTTAGGAAGAGTAGATAAAGACACTGGCAAATAAGAGAAGATGAAGAGAAAGCTTAAGGGGTGTTTTGAGATCTTAGTAGTAAGAGACTAAAAAAAAATACAACCTAATTTATTTAGTTTATCCAAGAGAATGACTTTATCAAAATCTGTAACTGTCTCTATAGTATGTTTTGTGATCAGACTCATTAATTTAGCAGATAAAAACTACTTGAAGCCCAAAGGGTCAAGCAAGGAATATGGTGAATGTCTATTTTAGCATTTAGGACGTTGAAGATCTTAAACCAAGGCTAGGTATACTTTTTAAAAAAGAGAGGTAAAAGGGGTACAGATCTGAGGCGCAGTTACTGTGATGAAATTGCCAATTGCCTGTCTTTTCTGGGTGGTCAGGCTAGGTGATCCTTACGGTAGCGTCTTCTGTCCTTAGAAGCTATGAAAGTAACATCTGGTAAATAACAGGTAGTAATTTCTTATCCTAAATTGAGTAATGTGGAAATAGTCATAAGTGCATATTTTAGTGGTTCCATCAGTTAGACTATAGCATTAAACTCTTCTCTAGTAACAAAATGCTATTACTATCATAATGGTGTCAAAGTCCAAATGATGTTTTGGAATTCAAAGTTACAGTCTAGGGAAGGAATGCGTACTCCCTGAGCTTTGTTGACCTAATATGTGTGTGTCGATTGTTTGTTTATAGATAATTGAATAATGTGTACTCTGACAAATAAAGAAGAGGTGCTTTCAGTATGAAATCAGAGAACATGAAGTAAACTTCATGTTATCTACTTTATAATCCTTTCAGTCTTTACGAGGTCATGAGTCATCCAACTATTTTACTAAGAGGTAGTCTGAGATCTTGGAAGTTTTCTAACTTCTTCCTTTTTGTAACCCTTGCTTGAAAAACGTGTTGCTTCAGCAGAATTTAGGGTTGAAAGCTAAATGATCAGTTAATTGTTCCATGTAACTGAAATACAGATTGTTCTTTGTGTAACCATATTTTCAATTGGAAAGTTTTGTACTGTTACATGGACTGAGCAGCATCAACCGTAATACCCACCTTTAGAAAGGCAGTAATACTTAGCATGAGTGTTTCCAGATAATTGTTTCTACTTAAGCTAACAAATACTGTCGAACTGCTTCATATATGTGAAATTTTTTATTTCTTCCATATCACTTATTTGTCAACATCCGGGTGTACTTTTACTCCCGAAATCACTATCTATGTGCTTTTAACATGAAAATGTCTTGCAGAATCTGTATGATTAATAAAGTAACCTCAGTGCTAAATGTCAGAAAAGTTCTATTATTAGCACTATGAAATAGGAGGTCTTAAAAACGGGCTTGTGTTTCCTGTAGAAACTTTTTTTGTAGAAGCCTGTGTAAGAAGTTAGTATTGTTATTCCACTTGATGGGAACTGAGGCTTAGAGAGGCTAGGTTGAGTACTTAAGACTGCACAGTATCTTTTTTCAGGAGCAGAGTTCTGGAACGACCCGTATCTTTTGATTTCTAGCAACAAGGCTGACCAAATGAGGCTTATTTGCAAAAGTGGCTTGTCGTACTTCATGGTCCATCTTTCATTACTCAGTTGAGGAGATTTAAAGATAAATTGTAGAGTAACAAGCACCCACATATATATGTATCCTAGATGAAAAGTTCTTCATGACATGGAAGATCAAGCGCGAGCATGTTTTCAAGAGTGTGTTTGCCAGTAAGAGGTGTGATGTCTGAAGGAAATGCGATCGGACTCTTGGCAGGGATTGTATGAACATTTTTAATTCTAGAAATTATGCTTCTTGTTTGTAATTCCAATTAAAATACCGATGCTACTGAAAGCGAGTCTCCAGACTGGCCACAGCTCCGTACAAACACAGCTATCCGCCTTGCTCTTGTGCATTCTTTAATTTAGATTGCACTGATGCAAGAACCGGGGCATAGATATATGGATGGGGTTTAAGAATTCCGTAGGACTAAGGAGCTTCCTGAAAATCCACACCCCGGCATGAAACTCTTTTGAGGAGCAGTTTGATAGTTCTAGCTTAGCCTTGGAATTACCTTGGAATTGCTGCCTGAGGGAGTTGAGGAGGAAGTTTTGAGAGTTCAGACTTGCAGATGAAGAGTAGGAAATCAAGAACACAGATCTAACTTCATAACTTCAACTCCTCAATTATTGAAATGTATGTTATTGCAGGGTTTAGGTTATTTCAGAGTGTTTAAAATAGCTGATTTTGCACTACACTTTATTTTTTCCTTTATTTTTGATGGGTAACTGTCATTCAGCACGATAAGAGGAATACAGCCTCATTCCTGTTTGGTATTACCTCAGTTGCTGACTGAACCGAGTTTGCTATCACCCCTTCACCGGCAGTGCTTGTTCCTGGAACGTAGCGTTTAAGCTGCCGCATCCTTGAGTTGTTTGCAGCTGGTGTCTGCATTCCAAATAATAGCAGCAGAAGCAGCCAAGGTATTTTGTCAGCATCCGGGTCTTTATTTTGAGAGCTTCTGGGCATGTAGTCCAGTCACTTAGGAGACAAGGCTTCATTGGGAGCAGAAAGGCAAATGAATCGTGGTATCTGTATCTTTAAAGAAATAAAAGTATCAGTCACTGAATCCGATGAGGTAAGAATCTAGAAGGTTTTCCTATCTGGTAATTTAATCCGTATTTTAAAATACTTTCTTGTCATTATCGTAGATTAAAACTACCAGCCACCCGTGTTACAGTGTTCAGTATGTGTCCTATGTGGGCTTTTGTAGCCCGTGTACTTAGTAGGCCTACCAAAGTATTATGAAAGTGTATTTATTATGAAGATGAGGTGATCTGTTTGTGTGTTTGTTTCCTTTATTTCAGACCAAATAATTTAAAACCGTTTTCCACGTGCTTTTAGGTCTCTCAATTCTTATGGAAGTGTATATAATTTTAAAATATTTTGACTGCAATTCTCCTTATTACTTTCCCAGTTTCAGGAAAGGGACCTAGAAAGTGACAGTTAAGTTTTTCTGATCCTTAGTGCCTGGTTGTATTAACTGAGAGTCAGCACCATGTTAATGCTGTCTCGATGACTTCCAGTTGGCCTGGAACGCTGGCAATAGCAAGTTTCCAGCCGCCTGCAGAAAATGGTGTAGGTGTTCCCCTAGAGGCTACCAGCTTTCTTCAGTAGACTCCATCAGATCCTGCCTTCCCCCACCTGTAGAAAATGCAACGTTTTCTCTTCTTACCTGTTCTTTGTGCTTTCAGCTCATTATTTGCTGTCTCATTAACTGTTCCAGCAAAGCCGTGACATAAAAATCAGATCTCTACCACATAAATCCCAATGTAATACAATAATATGACACAGTGTGTAAGACCTTAGTACTTGTACCATCCTGTTTGTTTACCGAAGACATCTAAGAATGGTTGTTTTAGTAAATAGGTATCTGATGGTATGAAATGGAATCAGTTGAGCTTGCTCCCTTTCCCTCTGTATTTGAAGACTGAATTTTAGATTTGGCCATAGGTTGCAGTTATAGTTCTATAGTTGATGATATCCAACGTCATATATTGGAAATCACCAACGTAGACTTCTAAGTCGCTTGCTGGACTCTAGTACCACTCCAGTAAGATTATGGGTCTGTATTCCCTTTGGATCGTTAGAACATTACCGGCTTAATTTTTCATAATTTTATGTCTTGTGAAACAAAATTTGGAGTTAGGGGGTTGGCCAGGCTGAGACATTGAAAAAAAATTGTCTCAAGGAAGGGATACCCTTTAAATGTAGTAGATTGATAGTATGATCACCGCATTTGTAATTGAAAGCTGAGACTATGATATTGGCATGCAACAACTTATGCGCTGTCAGGCGGCCCACGTGCAGGAGTTTCGAAGGCTTGATGCACTTTGGTGGTTTCCAGTGAAGGGAGTTTCCTGGCAAGAGTCCTGATCCCTGTGGTGGTTTTAAAAAGGGCTAAAATATGCTGTGGTAAAATCCATGAGGTCTTAAGTGAGGAAGGCTGCTTGTCTCCAGCCTGTTTCAGAGTCTCTGCAGACCTCTGTCTTTTGGGTTACAGATGGGTTTTCTCTGCAGCCACGAAGGGTAGAAATTCGTACTAGAAGCAGGTGCTGGCCTCTAGCTCCAGGGCTCCTTCTGGGAAAGGTATGCCATAGATTTATATAGAGTCAACATGTATACAAGCCACACAGAATTACTAATTGGGATAACTGAAAGTGAAGGATGAAACAATATAAAGATGGTAGACACTTGGTGACATGCAGGTACTTCTATACATCGTAAAGATATTTGACATTAAAGTCAAAGTATAGTGCAGCAGACAGTATTGTTTGGAAGAAAACCTAGTAAACATATGAACAGTGCTTTACCTATGACTTTCTCGCATCTCCAGGGACAATCTCAATCAATGGGAGAAAGTAACGAGAGGAGAGGAAGCCTCTGTATGGATTCCTTCCCAGTCCCTTGCTCCTGGGACCTCGGATTCACTTCCTGTGAAGATTGATGACTGAACAGCAGCAACAGATTGCTTTGACTCGAAAATCATCCCTTCTTGTTCTGGGGATTTCTTTGTTGTTATTGTTTTGTTTCATTTTTATTTGGAAAAAAAAAGAAAAAAGAAAAGCTACAAAATACTAGGAAGCAGATCTGCCTAAGAAGGTAACACCCGTGGAGTTACCTCAGCTAAATGACTCTGGCAGCCGGTCTCCTGACATACACCAGTGACTCTATGTGAACCAATGGAAATGACAACCCACATGTTTTGCAGTCAGCTATCAAAGAGAACTTATGACTTGTGAATATAAAAGACTGGCCTTATCTTATGGGCTACATTGCTGAGGCCTTAATTTAAAAAATATTGGGGAGGGGGGATCTTAGGGGGTACTTCTAAATTGTATCTTTCTAGTAAGGGTTTCAATGGTACTTTTATTATACCGTACTGTGGCTGGCTTTAACACCAGTGTCACTTGGGAGTTCTTGGCTATAAATAGAACAATATATATCCATTGTTATTGTGAATGTTTATGTGTGATCTACTTGTAATCAGTTTGAACTCCAGCAGAATCCTTAGAGAACATAATTCATGCTTAGATTACAGTGAATTCTCTTGCTGCAAACTAGATGAAAACCAACATTCAGGTTGAAGTTTTTAAGTACTTCATTAAGCGTCAAGATGCAACCTGTCTGTCGCTCACAAGGCAAAGAACTAGTGATGGTCCTTTGTTCTTGAGAATTATTTATAAAACTAGATAACTCCTCCTTTAAAACACTGGAAGTACTGAATATTTATGTCCAATATGAGAGAATTTCAGGTTGGAGTTTTTGTATCCATAGCAACAGAAATATCAGATAATTTAAATATGACAGCAAAGATTTCCTTGCCTAGCTCACAATTAAGTAAAGTCATCATTTTTGTTTCTACCCACTGAGTCGTATTTTAAAGGTATTAGAGACATACCCGAGGTATGCTATCTGCTGGGAACAAAAGCCTTGTCAGAAAAGTCAGGTCTGATAAGAGGGATTGTGATACCATCACGATAAATATCAAATGTTTTTGTATTGACTGGCTTTTGTGTTGCACAGTAACACTGCATGTCTTCTACTGCTCTATTCCCTCTGTCTAAGACGAGTGAAAATAGGAAACTTCTCCGTTTGTCTGTTTACCTTTTTCCCTCTAGTACGGCAAAATTTCCAGGCTTAGAACTGCCTTTATTAGTGAAAAATAGCCGAATGAAGAAAAGTACTCTAAAATATTGTGTTTACAGTTCTGTGCTGACTTAGGCTACGGCCTTACAAACTTACGCACAGACTTTAAGACCTTACATTTAATGCCACTCTTTTAAATTTAGTGCAATTGTACAGAGTATGTTTCAACAACAGTTAATTTGCCTTCATCTTTTTCTTAAAAATAATAATAAAAAAAAATCTTCATATTGATCCACACAGTAGGTGAAAACATGGTCTTTGCATACCTTTCACATACAGCCTATACTGCTTTATATGTTTTTTCAAAGATAATACGCTCTTGTAGGGGTTTTGTGATGCCGTGGCCATTTATATAACTGCAACAATTAATAGTAGTGACTTAGACATAACACAGGTTCTCTTTTTTCATCTCTGTTGAGTTGTATTGCTCTAATAAGCATGCCATCCTACGGGTTTCATGTAAATGACTTGGCCTCTTGAGTTTTGCCTTCTGTTATGGTCGAGCACATACCATTATCAGTACGTGTGTCCAGTGTGTGATTCGGGATTGCATCGTGTATAAATGCACCTAAGCCTTTGCAGTACATAGCCCAGAGGTTGAGAATTCAATATGAAGTTTTATTAGTTGTATGATGCGGGTTACCTAGAGCAGCCCCATTATTTATTTATTTATTTATTTTTTTAATTTGCCTTACCAATCCTAAGTGCAGAAATTCATCGTTAACCACAGCAAACTATTTTGGAAAAAAAAAAAAAAAGAAAAGCGGGAAACGATTACATCAAAGTAGAATCTCATGCTGTGTCTTCTGCTTCACTCCTCAGCAGTTCTTAACTAAACCATGCAGATGCGACCCTTCATCTGCTAAGTACTTCAGACAAAATCTGTGATTCCTAATTTACGTGGAAATTATCCAAATCTCTGTTGACTTTCTAAAATTCAGATATCCCAACAACTGGATGGATTATTTTTCCTTCATGAGTGAAGTATATTTGCTGTTATTGTCTCTCTTTGATAGCTGATCTTAAAAGCATTGCAGAAGCGCTCCTTTGCAGAACTACTCCGTATCACGCTAGGTCTGTTATGGAAAGCTTTTAATGCACCTTTCGCTCATTGACGGTAAAAAAAACTTCACTAGTTCCCTTTCTTTCCATTCAAAATATTTGGCAGTATTGAATCATATTTTATATTTTGAAGTTTACAAGTACTGATACAGAACACGTTTCCCTGGCAAATTTGTCAAATTGGCAATACATTTTTCTATTAATGTCTCAAATCGAGCATGGATTGTTTAAAATATAGATCTATTCAAACCACGTAAAATATATTTTGGTAGTATATTATCCATTAGAATTAGAATTTTGGCCTCAGTTGTGTTTGGTTCGGCTTGTTTTCCTGATACGTAAAAGGAGAAAGGTCATAAAAAAATGTTACTTTTGGTTAGCACTTGGACCAATAAAAATAGCCACAGCGGGCTGTATTTTCTAAACAAATTTAGCCTGTTTAAGCATTTACAGAGTACGGATTCAGATGTGTAAATTTTTTGTAGAAACAAACTTAGACCCACACTTCCAAAGTCAAAACCGTGAAAAAATAAAACTTTGAAGCTGAATTTCAATTTCAGGACTTAAGTACATGTTGATATTTAATTATTCAAAGCTCTGAACTTAACTCACAAATAATGTAAGAAAGACATCAAGAACTGTAAGACATCTTGCTCGTTTAACTTAAACTGACAAAAGCCATTCTCTCTTGCATTTTTATACTGCTCAAACTAACCTCACAGCCCAAAATCACTAAGAACCTATAAAGAAACTAACAGAGCTCTCCTTTTGTAGAAGTGTTAGACTTTATACTCCCAGAACTGCATTATTTTTGTTAATAATAATTTTAATTCCTTTTCTCTTCTAAGCCCAGTAAAGGTATCTGGGCATTTCTAGCGTGTTATGAAATGGTACCTTAAAGGTATGCATTAAGAAAGAAAAGTAGTTGACGGGGCACGATACTCATCTGGGATGTTGCATATTTTATTACAGCGCTGACAGAAACTCCATTGTTGTGATTAAACTATGAATTTTATGTGGTAGTATCTTTTTGGGTTTTTTTAAGTGACCACTAGAGAAATGTAACTTTTCTTTTTAGGAGTATATGATAAAAAGTATTTACACTGGGGGGACATGCAGGGTGGAATTCATTTTTTTATGTAGCACAGACTTCTTTCATGTGTTTAAACTTAGAACAGTGCGATCGGTT
Source organism: Chloroceryle aenea (assembly GCA_013399075.1). NCBI lineage: Eukaryota > Metazoa > Chordata > Aves > Coraciiformes > Cerylidae > Chloroceryle > Chloroceryle aenea. The sequence goes on from VWZY01006388.1 coordinate 326,688, forward strand.
TGCTGTGACTGCATTTAATGTTAAAACTGTAGGGATAGCAAATAGCGCTATTAAAAAATAGAAATTGTTAGATGCTCAAAACAATTATGACCCTCTTGAAATAATGCATTTGCCTCCAACACTGTGATACAGGAGCAGTTCTGTGAAATGAAACAATTAGTTTGTTCATTCTAAACACAGAAAAGGCTTTCTGCGCAGTACCGCAAGGAAGTTCATGTTCCAACTTTAGTATATCCCAATCTAGCAAAGGCGCATCATAACTCTTGTTTTGCTTTCTGACCAAAAACTGTGCTCGATTGTAATACGGGTGTATACTCTGTCAAAAAAAAAAACCAAACAACCTAAAATAATGGACTCCTTTCTAGGATAGATCAAACTGATTTGTAGAGTAGATTCATATATATTCAAAACTTAGGTTGGGCTGTTATGTGAAGAAGAAAGAACTTCAAGGTAACAACATTAAACTTTACTACATTTAGTGAGCTGAAAAATTTGTTTTATATATATATATATATTTACACATGCATATATATATATGATACATCTAAACTCTCTTTGTAAAAAACAAACAAAAAAAAACAACAAAAAAACCCCCACAAAAAATATGCAAGTGCAATAATTTAAAGAGGTCTTAACTTTGCATTTATAAATTATAAATACTGTACATGGTGTGTAATTTTTTTCATGTATTCATTTGCAGTCTTTGTATTTAAAAAACAATCCTAAACCTTTACTATTACGTTTGTACAATAGAACTGTAAGCATTTATTATGATATAGTTAAGTTGTAAATAAATTCACAAACCAAACAGCCAGTACATATGCATATATGGGTGTCCTATTGTGAAACCTGTTTTTTCTTTTACTGCTGGCTTTAGCACAGCAAGAATACTTCTGTGGATATGTAATTATACATATAAATATATGTATGATACATAAAATATATTTAGAAATGTTCATAATTTTAATGGATATATCTATACATATACTTTGGTGTGAATATGACTGAATACAGAGTTTTTTAATATTATTTTTCATGTTTATTTTTGCTATTATTGGAGTGGAAGTGAGGGGATTGGAAGTGAGGGGATGGGAAGTATGTGTGCCTATAGGTGCGTTTATACCACAAGTAAGCCATGGGAGAAAAGGGTTCAAAACATAACAGAGTCCTTCAAAAAAAGTAGTGCCCATTTTTTTCTCTGTAATTGCAGTTTACTGCTTTATGGTGTGTTTTCCAGATGTTTTGTCGGTTTGTTCTGTTTTGTTTTTTTTTTTTTTTTTTTNGGCATTTCTAGCGTGTTATGAAATGGTACCTTAAAGGTATGCATTAAGAAAGAAAAGTAGTTGACGGGGCACGATACTCATCTGGGATGTTGCATATTTTATTACAGCGCTGACAGAAACTCCATTGTTGTGATTAAACTATGAATTTTATGTGGTAGTATCTTTTTGGGTTTTTTTAAGTGACCACTAGAGAAATGTAACTTTTCTTTTTAGGAGTATACGATAAAGAGTATTTACACTGGGGGGACATGCAGGGTGGAATTCATTTTTTTATGTAGCACAGACTTCTTTCATGTGTTTAAACTTAGAACAGTGCGATCGGTTTGCTGTGACTGCATTTAATGTTAAAACTGTAGGGATAGCAAATAGCGCTATTAAAAAATAGAAATTGTTAGATGCTCAAAACAATTATGACCCTCTTGAAATAATGCATTTGCCTCCAACACTGTGATACAGGAGCAGTTCTGTGAAATGAAACAATTAGTTTGTTCATTCTAAACACAGAAAAGGCTTTCTGCGCAGTACCGCAAGGAAGTTCATGTTCCAACTTTAGTATATCCCAATCTAGCAAAGGCGCATCATAACTCTTGTTTTGCTTTCTGACCAAAAACTGTGCTCGATTGTAATACGGGTGTATACTCTGTCAAAAAAAAAACCCAAACAACCTAAAATAATGGACTCCTTTCTAGGATAGATCAAACTGATTTGTAGAGTAGATTCATATATATTCAAAACTTAGGTTGGGCTGTTATGTGAAGAAGAAAGAACTTCAAGGTAACAACATTAAACTTTACTACATTTAGTGAGCTGAAAAATTTGTTTTATATATATATATATATTTACACATGCATATATATATATGATACATCTAAACTCTCTTTGTAAAAAACAAACAAAAAAAAACAACAAAAAAACCCCCACAAAAAATATGCAAGTGCAATAATTTAAAGAGGTCTTAACTTTGCATTTATAAATTATAAATACTGTACATGGTGTGTAATTTTTTTCATGNTTTTTTTTGTGTCTGTGATTTTGGTTGGTTGGTTGGTTTGGGTTTTTTTTCTGTTTATTTTTTAAAAAGGCATTTTTTCTTTTCTATTGCATGTTCACGTCATCAAAAACTGCAAAAGGATCCACTTTCCCACTTGTCCTCCTGCTGCCAGAGGACTTCCCTTGCCGTTGCCAGATACTTCCACACAGATCCTTGCTTTGACACTGTCAAATGGCAGCTAATAGAGAATCTTTTGCTGTTTTTTGGTAATTATGGAGATAATCAGTTGCCGAATTGTAGAAAAATAACCCTGCACACAAATTTTTAAGGTTTCCCAGTCTAAAGCGATACAGGACTTTGACAGCTGCCAATGCCCTGAAAAGAGAAGGCAAGCTGTAAATGAAAGTTCTGAACAGCACATTAGCAGATTATTTATAAAACAGAGGGGAAAAAAAAAAAGAGGAAAAAACCCGTCCTGTGTATTTATCTACCTAATACGCTGCTTTGCTTCAAATTCATTTTTAGTAAGCAGCGTATTTGCCATTTACAGACCTCAAAGTGGCCTTATGTTTTTATCGCTCTGCATGACCCTGCAATTCTCAGAGAAAGATGTTGAGCCTGGAATAGAGTTCAACCTAAGTTCTGTTTCATTCCCAGAGTCAATTGTGTAAGGGACAGAGACTTCAATGCATTTCACCTGCTCAGCAAGTGTTGGAGATTGCTTTGTCGCACATATTTTGCTAAAGACAATAGCTAAAGAGAAATTCCCCTTCCTCATTATGGCAACCCTCTTCCTCAGATTAGGGAGGAAAGCTTCAGTAGTGCTCTAGGAAGAGCTGCCTGTTCTATAGATGTCGGTTACAATGATGATCTTTGGATCGGGAAAGAGTTACGGAGAAATGTGTCAAAATATAGTTGATGTGTGCATAAGACCTGTTTGTTATTTAAAAGCCCTCTAAAAGAAAGGGGAAACCTGATACTGAAGAGCTTTGAAAAGAATGAACGATACCATGTAAAGTTTTTCTTCCGTGGTTTTTTGGTTTGTAACATTGCTGGAAGGACTAAATGTGTTTTTACCGCATTGTTAACGTTAAACTGGAATTAATTATTTTTCTTTTTTACAGCCATGTAAACCCTGTGATTACAGGTGAGACTATGATGTTTGTAGAGCTACTTCCGTTCCTTGCGTTGTATTTATGCTGCTCGTGGAAGCAACGTAAGTTCTTAATAAACGCTATTTAATAAGTATATGTAAATTAACAGAATAGGACTTGTAAAATAACAGAAATCAAAGAAAGAAATTTTTGGAAGCACCTGTAAGAGTCAGCATCTGTCAGAAGCCTTTGAGAATTTTAGTATCAATGTTAGCAGTGGTGAATATGAGTACTTTGGAATTACAGCTAATGGACAAGTCGATCATAGAGAAGTGGTACGATAACTAGCGTTAGTTCCAAACCAGTGAAGTTCAAGTTGTTTTCTGCTGTGGAGAGAAAATAAATATTCAATATTGGGCATATTTTAAATCTTGTGACCAAAAAAAAAATCCTACCCTGCTGAAAATATAGTTTCTCATGTGACTAGTCTGGGAAAAAGACCAGTGACATGTGACTTTCCTCTTAACATGAAAATATACTGAAGCTTGCAGAGAAGAATATTTACAGTGAATTTGGAAAGGCAGTGGACATCTGTTAAAATGGACTTGAGGGAACTAAGTTGTTCCGTGACAGATTTCCATTATGACTTTGTGCAAGTTGTCCAGCACTGAAAGGTTTTGGTTTCTGTTAACTTGTTTAAGCCTTTAAACATTTTGGTGGTTGGTTTAGGGTTTTTTACGTTCGGTTTGATGTTTCGGGGTTTTTTTTGTGGTTTTTTTTGGTACGATTCTTTGGAAATACACCTGGTTACATGCAGTCCAGAATTCAAAATAAGTGTAGATTCAATCAGGTGGTCACCTTATAATATGTATGATTATGTTTACTTTCAGTTGAGTAAAAATATCACAGAGCAGTGTTGACCTCTGGTATGCTGTTTATGAGTACCACAGTTGTATACCTCCTTTTCCATCTTCTCCAGATGTGAGGGGAGGTTTAAGAAATTAAAGTGCAAGCTTTCAAGCTGGCATATGTAGATTCATATTTAACAACTTTTGAGCTGTCACAGTGCTATATAATCTTAAACATTTTCAAACTGTTTTAATTAAACGCGGTATCAGATTTTATTTTAAATCTGTACTGATTTCTACGTGAGGACCAATGGTAAATGATTCTGGGGACCCCATCTATGTAGTTCCTGTTCCATAGCCATTCTTCAGTGTCCTGTTCCAGGGCTGCTGGGAGTGCTATGGTTAATTCCCCATGTCCTCTAAACTGTCTGAATCGGGTCCAGCTGTCCGACAATGTCCCGCTTTGTCCTCGGTACCCGTCCCTGGAACTAGGTCTATCTCCTGTACAGTTCTCCCTAGTTTTTGTAATGACTTAACAAATACATTAACACATGTTATAGCCTGATGCAGACCATCATGTGCAACATATCACTTCCTTTCAAAGTTTCTTAATTAGACATGGCACTAGTTAAATGTTGAAGAAAGTCTGGAATCAAAAGCATGATAGAAGTAAAGTTTCCAAGGAATAAACACCATCTTTTTTTTCATGTTGTTGGAATGAATTTAAAATAATGAGCAAAAACTCAGAGGCTGAAGTCTCAGCTCTCCAGTCTTCCTGCACAGTAAGTTTTGCCCCGAATTGTATAAAGGCCTCGTACAGAATCATCCTCTGTGTCATAGAAGTGTTATATAATACTTACCACGCAGAAGGACTTTCTGAAGTGCTTCTTACGGTGTCTCTACGCAGAATTGGCACAGATGAAATGAATGTACTTGAGGATTCTGGTGCTTTTCTTTTGAAGTTAAAGCTGTATTATGGAGCTGTTTAGGGAATGACAAGAAAGATCTATGAGGTAAGATCAAGAGAGTTTTTCATTTCATAAAATTTCAATTCATAAAATTTTTACTAATTTCCTGAGGTTTGTTGATCCACCATAGCCATTTGTGCGTCTTTCTTACACTTTCTGCTGCTAGCTTAGAGTGGCAGTAAAACAGAGCAGAGTTTTCCATGCTTGTCTTGAATTGAGGGAGAAACTACTGGTAACCTCATCAGAGAGAGAGGACAGACTGAATTCTCTTCCTTTCTAGAGCTTTTTTCATCAAGTTATCCTGGAGATACACTGTCTGGGAACAACAGTTTCATTAGTGTTACATTCGCCTTCTGGGAAAACAAAAAAAAAGAAAAGAAAAGAATATGCCACATTATTTAATAAGATTAGAAACCAAATACAAACTGTGTAACTCTCCCCGTGACCCTATAGAGGTGGTCCGACTCTTTCACGTGTATATGCGTAAAAGCACACATTTTTAATATGCGTGATTATCTCTCAGCCTATACGGTTCTCCTGCACTGTATTCCCATTGCTTTTAGTGTCTGTTTCAAACACGAGTAACCTATGAGAAAAATGTAGTAACGTGCTTTAAATTCTACATGCCAGAGAGGGAAGTGCTTGTTAATAGTCCATAAGAGAAAGTGATATTTCGAAAAAAAACTTTTTTACACCGAGGACTGTTGCATTTAACTTCATAATAAACTGCCTGGATACTGCTTCTCCAGGTTATATAGACTCCAAAGAGCTATTTTGATTCCTGGAAATAATACAGACTCAAACCTTATGGTAGCAACAGGCTGGGAACACACTTCATAAAAAAAGCTATGAAAAATAAATTACAAAAAGCAAAAGATCGGTGTTTTAAAATGCTGAAATATTGAGAAATAACTTTTTAAACTACTTTTAACGTGCGGCAGATCCCCAGCTTGTTAGAAATGGAGTGTTTGTACAGCAGGGAGTTTTAGGAAAGCTGCAGTCACTTTTCTCTCTTGTGGTCACATACGCCTGTGTTGTACTGCACCTCATTTAGCACTGGCTGTTCAGAGTGATCTAATCCGGGAACTGTTCTGCACGTCACTGTCACTGTGTTAATAGGAATGGAGGGTGCTCGGTGCGATTGAAAGTCCTTTCTGTTTGATGAAGATGAGGTCAATACCCCTGGTAAGGCGATCTCTGCTAATCATCAAATCAAGAACCGGTAGACACAACCAAAACAAATATACCCTTGTGCAGAAAATACTTTTAGACAAGAGTCCATGATGTTGCTCATGTCCGCTCCTAGTGATATTAACTGTTGCAATTCAGAGGAGCAGAGCTGGTAGGAGATCCTACCTGAAGAAGGACCTGAGCCTGCACTGTGCTCTCGAGCAGGTATTCCTCTGACCCATGAGGCTGACAAAGCCTGCGTTCCTACAAGTTTGCATTACTATTCTTAGATTTAAAAAAGTAAGTTAGGTTTTCTGCTATCTTTACACATAACTTGGAAATTTTCTTCTATTTCTCGATATAATCCATCTCCTGCTGTGCTTTCGCTGTGATACGCAGACTCCCATATTCTGTAGAAACTGGACAATAGAATGAAAAGTTACGAGGTGAACCCCGGTCTTCTCTCTAAACAGCCACCTGTTTTATAAGTCATGGAACTTTGTTGAGGCTGTTTCCCTCTGAAGTTTGGATGAAATTAGCCAATACATTCAAAAGCTTTATGGGAGGACAACAAAGGCTCCAGGGACTGGGAAGTCTAGTCTGACATTACTGGAAAGCCACTCAAATCATATATATCAAACTGTTCTGAAGAGTTTAAACTTTGACTTTAGAAATATGGTAAAAGAACAAGGTCTGTTGAAGATCTATTGAAGCCCCATGTACTGTATGAATACCAGCAATCTTTATTTTTGACATTCCTAACACAGACGCGAAACAATGCAACTTGTTGGCAGTATCTCAGAACAATTCTGGACTTACCTTTTTTTTTTTTTTAATCCTGTTTAAGATGCATTATGTAGAGATCTTTTACCTCTGCCTGCAGCAGGGAACAATGCTTCCTAACAGGTAAGTCTGGGTTTCAAGACTTCAGTGAAGCAATGCTTTGGACTACATATGGACTATGTTTCTGTGACAAAAGTGAGATTATGGAACCGGAATAGAGACAAGTAAGTACCACATGTTTTAAAATGATCTTAGATTGCGTCTCATTTTTTTTTAAGGAATTAAGTTTAGAAAGTCTCTCAAATCTAATCTTGGAGCCTGCTGATGTAGGCACCAGCCTTCCTAGTCACGCTGATGATACTGAATGCGCTGACTGTTGAATAGATGGACTGCAGGCATGTTCTCAGATCCTGTAAACCCTTTCTGATGGATGGGCCATATTTACGGGTTTGATTTCTTTAGAAATAGATGAAGCCTCGCCCTGCAAAGAGGTGCAGGTGGTGGCCAAGGTCCACTGCTCTCCTATGTTGACAGGAAGGCTGGTGCGAGACTTGGAAGAGAAGTTGTAGCAGTGGAACAGAGGTATCTTCAGGCAGCTGAGGGAGTGAAAGAAAAGCAGGGTAGTAGGAACTAAGCAATGGGAACAGGACAATGTCATAGACCTGCAGAAAACACCAATACTAAGTATATATTTCATGGAGGCATTCATCCTGGCTCTGCACAGCTAGCCTGGGACCTCCACAGCCTCTTCTTCCAGAAGCAAAAAGGAATTCAGAAACAGGTGCTGGGTCCCCCAGATTTGCTACCACCACAATCCCGAGTGACCTTGAGCTGGTCCTGCTTTGCCACAGCTTTTTGTTTAAATAAGATGCAAGGAGGCAAATGAGAGCGAGTGGAGAAGAGGCAGTGGCCAAGCAAAGAGGAAAGGAGTCAGTCTTGTCTGAAAAGAAACCACAGCAACTCATCTGCACTAAGGTCACCTCTGGGAAGTCTGAACAGTTGCAGTGCATAGATGCTGAAGGGATCTGTGCATGGTACTGCAAGCCTAGGAGCATTTTGAAAAAGAACATCGAATAAAGGGTGTCATCACCGAATTAGAAAATCACGTACATGCCGGCCATCTTCAAGGATAGAAGAGGAAGAAGAGGAGGAAGGGAAGAAGTAACAGCTAAGCAATGCATCCAAATTAACGGACCTTCGGTTATGTGAGGAACATATAAATTCAGGAAGTATTTTGAAAGTAAATCTAATTGAAGGCAGAGGGGAGAGAAGATATGAGGGGGGAAGATTACAAAAAAGAGGACATGCCAGAAGAAATGCTGCTTTTTTTTTTTTTTTTTTCCCCTTTGATCCCTGTCCTGGTTTGTGCCAGAACAGAAAAAAATCTGTTAAGTGATTTTAATTTTCAGCTCCGTCTCTTCTCAGTAATCGCATATTCTGAAGTTAATGGTATATTTTTGCAGACTGTGTCTGCTTCTAGCAGCGATAACGCTCAATGTTTAGAGTTACTACCGAGGATCGGTGTGCAGAAAGGCTTTTGCTTATACTTGCTGCTATGGAGACCAAGGTTACTGCTAAATCTTGTGTACCACACTGGGGGTACAATAAGAGGTGGCACCTGCAGGGAGAGGCAGACAGGACAGATGATTCTAAACTGACCAACAAAGTATTCCATTCCATGTATATTGTATTCAGTATAAAGCTGAGGGATCACAAGGGCTAAGCTCTCTTCTTCAATGGCCAGTGTCTGAGGATTCTGTCTGTTCTTCAGTCTTTGATTCTGATCCACGTGTCCCTGAATGCAGTTCCAGAATCCAGCCCCTGAATGTAGTTTCTGTCTGCTGCTGGGCCCAGTTTGGAACTTCCCCTGTGCCCGCTCCACAGCGTCAGTGGTGATGGTGACGTAATTGCCATCGGGGGGTTTGGGTTCAATGTTGTTTTCCTATGTATTTGTAACATTTTGTGTTATTATTTTCATGAAAGCTGTTTTAGTTTAGTTTTCTCTTCCAATCCATAATCTTCTCTCCCTTTTTCCCTCTCTCTTCACCTCTGGGAAGGGAGATGTGTTAACAGAGAGAATCTGTCATTTCTATAATGACTGGCCCAGCCCTAACCCTTGACAGTATCTAATGCTTTTAGACCAGAACTACATGATGTTGGTTGTCTGTGGGGGTTTGAAATAGTGTTCGTCCAGCCATTCTTAGATAAAACTGGAAAAAAAACAGTAATTAATACAAAAAGCGGTAGTAATTAGCATAGGAAGTAACTAGGGAGTTTAAGGGGCTATCACCCAGACTGTGGCCAATGAATGGACTTTCTGTGTGTCAGGAAAAGCCAAGTATTGCCCACATGCTATCGAGTAGCATGGATCAGCGTGGCACATGCTGCAGGGCTACACCTGCTCAGTGACCTCGTCCAAAACCTTACGCCAGGCTTCAGCGCACGTGTGTTTCACCGTGCTCATCTCAAGTTTCCCCAGCTCCTGGGAAGCCGTGCTCGGCTGTACCGAGTTGCTCTGTCACGCTTCAAACCTCTCTTATTCTAAACCCCTCGTAGTCTGTAGGAAAAAATATCCCTCTGCCTCCCTCAGGAGGTCTATCAAGAGAAGAGATAAAAATGTAGTTAACGGCTCTTCTGCTCCTCAAGAACCGGTTATGTGGGGTTTTTTTCTCAGATGGTCTAGATGATAAATATAGCTAGCTAAATTTGAGTAACTGTTTTCAACCTGCTTTTAGCACTGAAGTGGGCAGGTTCTATTTTCAGGCTGAAGGAGAATTTACATGCCTGAAATCCCATCCAAGTTCTTCTAACTATATCAATTGAGCTAATAAAAGAGATTACCTCTTCCTACGGACCTTACCTCGTTTACATCCATCAGGCGCTGTGACTACGGTAATGCTGCTGCTTCTTCATTCCTGTTGCTTCTCTGCCACCTGCAGTGCACGGCTTGAATGCACCAGACAGAGGATGAGGGGAAGCACATCAGGGTATTTCCAGGCTTTGCAGTGTTTCATATGAAAGTGTAAAGACACTCGGTAACTCACTAACCATTTCCTCCTGGAATACAATGGGGCTATTTGGTTTCGTATCTCTGTCTACCAGCTCCAGAGGCCGGTTGCCTTGAGGGCCACCTGTCTTACTGGTAAAAACTGAGGCAAAGTAGGTGTTAAGTACCTCAGCCTTCTCCTCAGCTCTCTTAACTACGTTTCCCTCAAAGTCCATCAAAGAATGGAGGGTTTCTTTGCCCCTCCTTTCGTTATTAATGTATTTATAGAAGGACTTTTTGTTATCCTTAACAGAAGTGGCCAATTTAACTTCAATTTGCTCTTTTGTATCCCCGATTTTCTTTCTGCGTGATCTCGCCGTCTTCTTGAATTCTTCGTAAGTAACCAGCCCTTTCTTCCATAGTCGGTAAACTCTCTTTTTATCCCTGAATTTCCTTCAGAATCTCCCTGTTTAACCAAGCTGGTTGTCTTCCCGGACGGCTTGCCTTTCTGCATACCGATACGGCCCGTTCCTGCGCGCTCAAAACTTCCCGCTCGAAGCGCATCCATCCCTCCTGGACCCCCTTGTTTTCAAGGGTTGTTTCCCAGGGTATGCTCTGGACTAGACTTCTGAATAGGTCAAAATCTGCCCTCC
>VWZY01006389.1:0-23137 GCA_013399075.1 Chloroceryle aenea
CAAAGTAGTAAAAAGTTTTAGAGCCGCTCTGAGGGCCCGGGTGGCTGAAGCAGCTACCGACCGTCCCGAAATCCCAGGGTCCTTTTCTCCTGCTGGAGAGCACAGGTAATACAGCGGGGTTTCTCAGTTCTTCGGTGCCAGCGAGGCCCCGGTTATTTAAATAAACCGGTTACATTACTGGCACCACGCTTAAAGCACGTTAACCCGTTCGCCGCTGCTGCTTTGCTGCCTTTGCGGAGCGGCGTTTGCCTGCGGAGCCTGCCAGACGTCGCCGCTCAGGCAGCGGCGCTGCTGGATGCGTACCTGGTGCTTTTGCTGCCTGCGAAACTCATTTTCAGAATGATACTTGGAAATTGAGCCACAAAGCTTCCTTTGCCATATGAGCAGCCCCACAGCTGTCTCTGTGTGTCACTTAGAAAAGTGAATCTACCGCGAGCGGCCGCGGGGAAAGGAACCGGCTGCCCCTGGAGGGTGCGAGGTTTGCTCGGGCGCGTTGCCTGCGGAGGCTCCAGCTCCGGGCGTGCGGAGTGGGAGCTGCAGCCAACGCTTACCGGATGGTTGCGGGGGCTGGGGAGCAAGGAGCCAACCGTGAGGCCAGGCGGGCTGCGGGACAACAGCACCACTGGGGGCGAGCTGAGGGTGGTGGCAGCGATGGGCTGGGTGGGTGAGTCAAGGGCCACCGGCAGAGGCTCTAGGCAGGCCACACACATGAGGGCAGGCTGTGGAAAAATTAACGCACATAGCATAGTTTTCATGGCACGTGCCACAGGCCAGCAAACAGGGTTGAAGAGGTATGGTGTGATTAGCCCAGTGTACTTTAACAGAATATATGTTTAACATGAAAGAATATATGTTTCAACAGCTTGCATTTTGGAGGTGTTTGTATCTTGGCTAACAGCCTCTGTGCTTCACCACAGCTTAATTTAAAGAGTGATCTTCTGAAAGCAGGTTAATGGGATAAACAACACCTGATAATTTTATTACAAAATAACTTTAATGTCTTAGTCATACCTTAACATACCATAGCATACTACACCGTATCACAGTTTTTAGTCTCCTAGCATGATGCTGTCTCCTTTCTCGCACTTGTGGTTATCGTCTCTTAGCTGAAGCGTCAGAACTGCTGCTTGTATCTTAAAACTTGGAAGTAAAATACTGCCCACCAGAAAGACAGCTCTGGTTCAGAAGACTCTCTTAGATTCAGTTAACTGGGTAGAGCAAGTGCTGTTTGTGAAAAGAGTTACAGAGTCCTTTTTACCCATAGATAGCCTCTGGGGAAATCCCTTAGTCATAAATTAGGTGAGAAGCAGAGTATTTCAAAAACAGTGTGAGGTATTTAGAAATGGACTAGAGGTAATAATGTCGTAAGGTATAGACATGAAGAGTATAAAAGGGTTCAATCATTCATGTGTTGGTGTCAGGATATTAAATGTACTTGTCCTCAGCCCTTGTCTGTCCAGACCCATAAATGGCAGGCACATTTCATCTGAGAGCTTATTGCATGTTAATGCTGCCATTTACTGGCTAGTTTACTTAATTTTAGAAACTTTTGCCTTCACATGTAGGGTCCATAACCATGTTCTCAAACAAGGTTATTATTGGTTCACTTCTTGTATTTACATACAGTCTGTTTTATTTGGGAATGATATAACTATCTGCTCTATTAAACGTACAAAACCACTAATATTTTTCAGAATGTATGGCACGAGTTAAAGATTTTGAACATAAGCTTGTGTAATGGACACAGCCTCTAGTTCTCTTTATTGCCTCAAACATTGTATTTTAATTTGAAACTTTCATTGGTTGAAAGTTTGCCAAATGTGTAATTCACTACTGATCTAACATTAAGAGCAGGTCTAAACATGCACAGTAATACGAAGGTTGCCAGCCCTGTGCTTGTATCTGTGGATACCAAAAACAGCAGAACCAGTTCAGAATACTAGAACAACAGAATGCAGAACAAAATCTTGTTGTGCAAGTTTTAAAACTTTTATCTGTGTAACCTTTGTAAGGATTGTAGTGGGTCTTTGTGCTTTGTAATTAAGTAGCTGAAGTCCTCATGTTCCACTCTGTGTCTCATTGTGTTTCACTCTACAGTATATATAGCAGTGATGATGACGAAGAAGATGTTGAGATGTATGATCATGATTATGATGGTCTGCTTCCTAAGACTGGAAAACGTCACTTAGGAAAAACCAGGTGGACCCGTGAAGAGGTAAATCCAAGTTCATTCATCTCCTGCATGTAAAAAGACAGAGAGGGTAGAGATCATGTTCTTCTCCAGGTTGCTTGTCTGCAGACTAACTTCAGTGACTGTCCCACATATATGAATGAGGTCAATGCTTTAGACCCATTAGCTATGTTCAGTGTTTTATTTAACTTTGAGGATTGTTCTTATCTTTTAAATAAAATGTATAAACACTTTTTTTTTTTTATGTCCACCAAGGTATGTGGCACAGATATGTGAGTCTCTGTGTGATCCCTGTTGGAGAAACAGATTCAGAGTCACCTTCAGCACTGATTGATTGTTACTGCTGCCTCTTTTTGTTTGAAAACGGTTGCTATGTGAGAACTGACGTGTGTTCAGTGTCCCACAGCAGCAAACAACTGTGGCAGAAACTGCTGCGGTCCTTTTGTGCCATTGGAAATTTGCACTTTAATTGCAGTGTTATGGTTCTGGGTGGAAAAAAAAAGCTGGAAGAAAGAAATCCAGCAATACCAAAATTCCAAAATTGCATATTAAAGATGTATTTTGCTTTTGAAAGTTAGAATGTGTTTTAGTTCAAATGCCCTCCTGCTGTTTTTCTGTGGCCATTTACCTGGTTTGAGCTTATTGTGACATACATTAATACAGTTCTCAAGTTAATGTTTTGACTTTCTCCTCTCTGACAACATATATTGATATACAAACAGTGGCAGGTCACCTCTTGCAAGCATTTTTTTAATTGTATTTTGAAGTCATGACCTTCTCTTACAGAGGTGGATGTGGTTGTGATGTGACCTGGTAATATGGGATGGCCATGAAGCCCGAGGGTCACTTTCCTGTCACATGAACTGGGAACCTACTGGGAGGCACTAATCAGGGAAGGGGATGGTTGCTCCCCTCCTCTTATCTCTTGGGTCAATTCTTGCTTTTTTTACACTATCCCAGTCTTCAGGGTCTATATTTGTGGTCTCATCATTAAAAATACTGGACCAAATTCCTTGCTGTTGTGAGTATGCAAAAATCCCTCACTGTGAACAGGAGCAAAAGGGAGCCATTGGTTTTATTGTGCATTCATCGTACACGGATAGACAATGAGCAAATTACTGGAACTCCTATTACTTGCAAGCCATATAAAGCTTAAGGCTGTGATTTTCAGAGGTCCCCAGACAGCTGGGTGCCTGAGTGTTACTGAATTTCATTGTTAATCTTACGCCTGGCATCTAAACATCCATGCCCTCTTGTAAATCTAGTTCAAGAATAACAGTTACATTGCTTTGAGCAGTAAAATGGGAATGTATAATGAAAAGAACAGCACAGAAAAGGTCAATCTTTCTCCTGCAGCACAGTAAAGAACCTACCAAAATCCACAGGAGTAGAAAAATCTCTCCATGTAGGCAATGTAAGGTATGAGAAGATTACAGACCACCTCACCTTACTTTCAGGAAGCAAATGCATAAAAAGCTAGAAGCACACAATTTTTAGAAAATGTGTTTCTTTTGCATTATATGAGATTGTGATATTAATTATGTCTCTTTTTTTAATGAATCAGGATGAGAAACTGAAGAAGCTTGTGGAGCAGAATGGGACTGAAGACTGGAAAGTCATTGCCAATTTCCTTCCTGTAGGTGGATATTGCTTTCTCTTTCCAATTCTAGTGACAGCTCTTTATCAGAGGTTTCCAAGTAAGGGAAAGGGGAGTGGTTGCTTTTTAGTTACATTTTTGCGGGAGATATAAAACCTCCACAGATGGAGACCACAGAAATTGAGTTAGAATATTGTGGAAAGCCTTACTTTTAATTTTCCTCTAACTTCTCAGAAAGGGCTGGAAAAAAATAGAACAAGCAAAAAATGGGGGGAGGTGGCGTATTGCACAGTAGATGGTCAGTGTGACACTGAAACAAAATGTCTCAGCACAGAGGAAAAATAGCCTCAATGAATTTTAAGTATGATTTAGAAGATAACCGCTTTGTGAACACTTCAGCTGTTACAGAAATACTGCATGTGAAAACATGACAGCTGTTGTGTAGATGGTGAAGATTCAGTTCCTGTAGTTTGGGTGATACAATCCTCACTGCAGAAGTGATGGAAATACCATAGTTACCTAGTTCAGTGAGCAAACTGATAGTTGAGCACCTTCTTCTCAGACCTACTGTATCACTCCACATTGTTTAGTAGTCATAGTTGGCAGTGAAATACATCAGGAACAAATGTACCTAGATAAGAGCATTATCACTCTACATTCATCTTGTCTAAAGAATGATCTGCTTTGCATATTTTACATTTCACTAGAATCGGACAGATGTGCAGTGCCAGCACCGATGGCAGAAGGTACTAAACCCAGAACTTATTAAAGGTCCATGGACTAAAGAGGAGGATCAAAGGGTAATCAGTTTTTCTTTCTCTGATTAATGCCTTCCTAGCGCATTTTATGTGTTGGGGCAAAACTCCTAGAGACTTTGGTGGTCTCAACACTAATATGGCCAGAGGCAGGCTGATCCTATAAGTATCAATGCTTACTATTTGTGTAGTGCTTTCTTCGTTTTCTACACAAATTAATTAATGTTGCTTTACAGCACTGTTTTACAGAATTATCGTCTAGAAATGCCTTACCTCTTACCAGACTTTTCCTTTTGGGTGAAAGTATAAGCGGGAAGTGGGAAACCTTAATTGTGTGTTAGTTTTACCCTGGTGATTTTGAAAAATGTTGAAAATATTGCTCCACCACAGAAAAATGTTGTTGATTCATTATGCATCATTAAATACAGGCAGTTTTTATGTCCTTCTTTGAAGGTAATAGAACTCGTGCAGAAATACGGTCCAAAGCGCTGGTCTGTCATTGCTAAGCATTTGAAGGGAAGGATTGGAAAACAGTGCAGGGAGAGGTGGCACAACCATTTGAATCCAGAAGTGAAGAAAACCTCCTGGACAGAAGAGGAAGATAGAATTATTTACCAGGCACACAAGAGACTGGGAAACAGATGGGCAGAAATTGCAAAGTTGCTGCCTGGACGGTAATGACATATACCTTTAGCTCTTAAACAGGAAAAAAAGGGAAAAGCTGCAGATCTGAGCAGTCCATTTCTGTTGCTTCAGACTGCACTTTATAAATCAAAAAAATCTGGAATCAAAACCTGGAAAGCCAGTGACATCCATGGGCGTTTTTCTCAGTGGGGAACTGTGCTGGTTGGTTAGTGCATGGAACAATGTACTATTTTTAAGTGCTTTTAATATTTGCCATAGGTAAAAAACCCCAGTAACTAGAGCAGGACTGTAACTGTTTCCTAAATGTTTGTGCAGTCTTATTTGTACTCGCAGTAACTGTCAAAATGTAAATTGATTTAACAGGGTGGGATCAGGGTCTGCAAGTGGAACATGATTTATATTCAGCTAGGGGTATACTTCCAGCATGAGATCCAGTCTCTTTATTCAGAGTTATTGAAGAGAATGCTGGCTGCTTCAGCATTTGTAGCTGCTCCTGAATCATGCAAATGAGCTTGACCTGTTAAAAATCCATCTCTAAAACAGGACAAACTGCCCTCCTCCAGCTCTGGTCCTGGAAATATATGTCATTGAAAGCTTGCACACAGTTTGCATGTAATTTCAGAGATTCAGTGTCTTACTCACTCTGTAGTAAAAGTGACTCAAGGTAAAGTGTAGTCAAGCAAATAATGTAAGCGAGGGAGGAGTTTCCCTTCCCATTGTTCTTCCTGCTATTTGATGAAACATCTTCAAGATCTGAATACAATGCCTAAGATCATGATAGCTTTTTAAGCAGGCATTCCCTGGACTGTTTTCACCTTTTAGAAGAAAATATGAAAGGAATTACCCCTTGGAAAGTGTTTTTGGTAGCTTCACACATCACTGATACTGCTTTCCATGATACCATGTGGTGGTGATGTTTTTCAAACAGAGAAGCTGGTTTTAAGTGTACTCTTAAAATCTCACAGACTTAAGTTTGCTTTTTCATACTCATGTATGTAAGAACTCGAATCTAATTTTTTTTTTGCAGCTAAGCAAAGCTCCCCACAGCTTTGTTTACTGGATTTGTGTGTGTAGCATGATGATGTCATTGTCTAGGTGGCCGGTTGGAAAGTTGCTTGGAAATTGCTGTTCTCCATAGACTTTCTTTCCAGCAACAAGATACAATAAAATTCCACTGTAATATTAAGACTCAGGAAGATGGTGTTGGCAGTGCTTTAGGGTAGCCTCAAAGGCGTGTTGGCTTTTGCTGTCACCTCACCTCAAGGAAATGAGGTGAAGCTGAAATTACTAATTTCTTACAGTCTGAGGATCTAAGGCTTAGCGATTGCTTTAGAAAGTACATAACCATAGCCCATTTCTCTTTTCCCTTACTTTCATACTGAGCATCTTTGCCCAGAAGCTGAGAGTAGCATTTGCAAAGGTGGGGGCAGGAGGAAGGTCAGAGGACAACTCAAGTTTTAAACAGAAATGCTGACAGCAGTTACCTGCCTATTAATCTGTTTGAATTGGGAATGCTCATTTTTAAAACTTCTCAAACATCCGTATTTCTGTTGCAGAACTGATAATGCTATCAAGAACCACTGGAATTCCACCATGCGCCGTAAGGTTGAGCAGGAGGGCTACCTGCAGGAGTCCTCCAAAGCCTGTCACTCCTCAGCAGCCACTGGCTTTCAGAAGAGCAACCACTTGATGGCCTTTGCTCACAACCCACCTTCTGCACAGCTACCAGTAGCCAGCCAGCCCCCGTTGAACAGTGACTACCCCTACTACCACATCTCTGAGCCACAAAACGTAAGCACCTGGAAATGCTGGGGTTTTTAGGTTTGTCAGGATGTGCCATGCTTCTTTCAGTAATACTCTGTTCATGGGTTTCCTGTTGGAGCCAAGTAAACAAGTATTGGTTTTAATCTGTTTCCTTTTGTATTAATGATTAATAATGAAACAGGCTGCTGCTTCAGACTGTAGACATTTGGATGATAATAAGCTGCATCTTTTGCATTTTCACTTCAGTTTAGAAAAAGTTTACAAATGTACCAATATACAAATGTAAATTATTCATCTTTTCTTATTGAGGGTAGATATTTCATATATGAATGTTCTTATTTCCTTTGCAATGCTTACTGTCATATTCCTAAAAGACTGTTTACTTTTCTTGTAAACATTGTTGGGTTTTTTGCTATTTCATTTCCATAGAATACAAATACTGAGTACCTAAAACCAAAGTATGTTTTAACACAAATTCACAATGCAGGTAAACAATATGATAGAAATAATAACTTATAGTGTCTTTTGCTTTTTGGCCTAGGTCCCTGGTCAGATCCCATATCCAGTAGCACTGCATGTAAATATTGTCAATGTTCCTCAGCCAGCTGCTGCAGCTATTCAGGTAGATAACTTGAACCTATTTCAAGAGTCAATTTGTTAAACATTTGCTAAGTCAAAAGTGAAGACATCGTACGTTAAGGAAACATTTTAATGTAATAAGTGTGGTGAAGAGAGAAAATGGGGAAGGTTGGGGAGTTCTAACATGGCTAAGAATTGCTTCTTCTGAAGTGGGTTTAAAATACAGTAGCTGACATCTGGTGTGAAAGCTTTCACTTTCTCCATTTCAAACGTCTATACTGAAATTCAGCAGGGATTTGGTAGTGGAAAACACAATTGACATTTGTTTCATCTTTGAGTCTAATTTGACTATTATAACCACAGGACGGCAAGCCATAAGCATTTTAGTTACTACATCCTATCAGACCTTTATCTTCTCTTTTCCCTTAACTCTTAATTTCAGAGACACTATAATGATGAAGACCCTGAGAAAGAAAAACGAATAAAGGAATTAGAGTTGCTACTAATGTCGACTGAGAATGAACTGAAAGGGCAGCAGGCATTACCAGTAAGATTGTCACTGTGTGCTTGGATGGAGGGATAGCAGCATTACCCCAGTGCTTGTCTTTTTAACTTTTTACTCCCCTTCTGCCTTCGATACTAATCAAGGTTCTATATTTCAGTTTTAAAAGGATGAAACATAGCACATATATAATCTGTATTTGCTTTGTAAATTCCTTTATTGAAAAAAAAAAGCAAACAATTTGCAGGTATTTTACTTCTCAAAGTGGGAGCAGGGATGGGCTCTCTGTAATGTGATGTAATATTGGAAACATGATGACTGTATCAAACTGAAGAATCCCACTGATCTTACATCAATGGGATCTGCATTTCTGAAAGTGTGCAATGGTTCATGTGATGAAAATGTAGTGCCTGTACATTAGGTTTTTCTTCTCTGTTGTATTCTTTCCTTCAGCTGTGTTTTATACGCTTTGTAAGCTTCAGACTTGGTGCATGTTTGACAGTTTGTTTTACTTCTCTGAATAATGTTAGATTCTTCATAACCGCATGTGTGGAGCAAATGCTGGCTATTACTGAATTCTCACACTTTGTCATATATGCCATTGGATGTTAATGTGTGAAAACCCTTAACGTAATTACTTAACACCATCAGCAAAGCCAAGAATCCCCAATCATTTTAGAAGATAGGTGATAGCCAGCAGATTCTTTTTTTTTTTTTTCCTTTGGGTAATGTTTAAATTCACAGTAAAACAACTGCATGCATGATACGTTAGTTTGGCCACTTTTTAACTTTAGTTAATGTTTTGCAATTTCTTCTGTTGCATGATCACACTGGAAAGAAACTTCTGTTAATTTGTTCTTCTGCTTTCCTAACCACGTTGATTTGACAGCCTCTTCATTGCATTGGTGTAAGCTGTAGCATTAGATAGGGATAGAAGAAGAAAAGGAGATAGGCAAACAAAAGCAACTCTAACTCTTAAACCCTTTAGCCTTCTCCAATGCTGAGCGCTCAGTAGGGATATCCTGCCATTTCTTGCTTCTCACAGAAAATGACTTGCAGACACTTTTTGAGCTTTTGGAGTGACACAGTATGAGTTGATGATGTGTTAGTAATGATATATGCTCATAATCCTGGAAGTAAATTACGAGGTAACTTTGGGATAACAAATACAATGCTGATACTGCTTAAAATGAGATCTTGCACTGATGAAAGGAAACATCTTGACAATTATTTCATAGGCATAAGCTTTTAGATGATGATGCAACTCCTTTTATCTTTCCTCCAGTGGCATATGGCACCTTGTGCAATTTCATTGCTAAGTTCCTTTTGCCTTCTTCTCCTCCCCCCCCATTTTCTTTTTTTTTTTTTTTTATTCCTTCTTCCTTTAGACACAGAACCACACATCAAACTACCCCGGCTGGCACAGCACCACAGTTGCTGACAGTACCAGGACCAGTGGTGACAATGCACCTGTTTCCTGTTTGGGGGAACATCACCACTGTACTCCATCTCCACCAGTGGATCACGGTTGCTTACCTGAGGAAAGTGCATCCCCCGCACGGTGCATGATTGTTCACCAGAGCAACATCCTGGATAATGTTAAGAATCTCTTAGAATTTGCAGAAACACTCCAGTTAATAGACTCCGTAAGTAGACTTGCTGCCTCAGGTGGATTCGTGTGTGGTCAGGGAGCAAGGGGAGAGGAACCGAGACAGTCTTAAATGTATTTGTTCCTTTTTTTTTTTTTCCAAGTAACTTCTAATTTCTACAAGATCTGAAGCTTAACTTCTGAGATAACAAAATGTGGCTGCTCAGAAATGAAGCCCTCGAATGCAGATGGGTGTGCTTTTTGTGGATGCCTCCCTTTGCTGCAGCATCTTGGTATGGGAGTGTGATTTTTATCAGACTGCACTGCAGGAGCTGGAAACGATGTCTCAATATTAAGTCTCCATAAAATAAAATCAGAGACACCATGAAAGATTTTAAACAATGAAGTGGTGCTTCTTTATATTTGAAGTGACACATACTCTAGGTTTATATGTGTGACTGCTCATGCATCTGCATCATTTTCTAAAATGTTTTTTTTTGTTGTAGCTTCAATAGCTGCTTCTCAAAGTTTAAGGAGCTTGCCATGACATATTTGAATAACAGGAAACATAGTTTAAATGCCAAGTAGCTGGCTGACATTGATGTGGGCCTTTTCTCATTGTGGTCTCTGGGACACTGCATGTAACAGAAGTGGCACATTTGTTGGTGGCACCCTCCTTCAGCAGCGGAGGTGTCTGCTTCATGCAGTGTCTTGTCCCATTCATCATGTCCAGAGGAGGCATGCAGGTTAGGAGGAAACCAGTCTTGGTTTAGAGCCCAAGGGACCCATTTTTCATACCAACCAGAAGCCCCATGGCAAGTAGATAGTAAGGACATCATTCGTCTCACAGTTTCTCTAGGGACTCGGTTGCCAGGATGTTAGGCTAGGATATTAGACAGTGATCAAGGTATATACTGATGTGATCAAGTTATATATTGAAAACAAATAAGTCTTCACAGTGTTACTACTCAAACAAACAGGGTCAAGCTGAACTGGACTGGGAAAGGCTTTGTTGTTTTTGTTGTTGGTTATGGGCATATCCTAGCGCTGTATTTTCATGAGGTGGCACTATACACTGTCTTATAGCTCCGTGCCTCCCACGTTGTTTCAGGATCCTTCATCATGGGGTGATCTCAGCAGTTTTGAATTCTTTGAAGACACAGACACTTCGCCTAGCAAAGCTCCCTCAGGCAAAGTCGCACAGCTTCAGCAAAGAGGGGCCAGTGCTTGTAGACCTCAAGGACACCCTCTCACAAACTTGAGCAAAAACATGTCGAGTCAGGGCTTTCCTGGCTCATCAAAGTCCTTATCTGCCTCACAGGGCAGCGCAGCTCCGTGGGTGCTTCTTCGCAAAAGGAGAGGGCATTCCAGCCCCTTAGCCAGTGGCCACGGTAGCACCTTGGTCCTAGCTGACGTCAGCAGCTCAACTCCTCCTAAGTGCTCCCCTGTCAAAAGCCTGCCCTTCTCTCCCTCGCAGGTAGATCAAGACCTCTCTGCACAGATGTTACTAATTCTCAAAAGTCACCCCAGCCTTAACAATTTAGAAACTAATCCTTTGGAACAAATGACTAATTACCGTTGCGCTTGTTGATTTCACTCTGTGTTTGAATCTTCTCACTGCTCTTAGTCTTCATCACTGAGTTTAGATCATCAGCAAGCTAACTGTTGATTCTCTTATTTTAAATTCATCTGTGGGGCTTGGTTTGTTGTTTTTTTAATTATTATTTGGATCATTTTTGTAGGGGAATACAATTGCTTGCTTTGCTTTTGCTGTTAACTCCTTCAACTACTAGAGTCTAACATTTCTGATCATTTGTAATACTTTCCATCTCTGTCCACTTACAGAATGATTCATTGACCTAGAAAACCCCAAACTGCATTTAAATAGCATTCAGGTTGTGAGACAAACTGACAACAACCAGAAAATTCAAATCATGGCTCGCCATCCTCAACCTGGGGCCATCAGGGGTGGAGTGGAATAGGAATGAGGAGGAAAATGGCCTGGCGTGCACTTCTAAATTCCTATTGATGGTTGCTTTGTTTCACAGCTGCAGCACTATTTAAAAGTGTTTTGGTTTTTTTGTTTATCTGTTTGTGTTGGTTTTGCCCTGGTTTGGCTTTAGTCCTGGAAGTCAGAGAAAACACTATTTCATGAAGGATAGTAAAAGATGGCATGCAGTGATCTCCTCCTGTATCTCCAATTATACCTACTAGGTATTTCAGTCATATGTCATTTATCCAGTGAACTCTGTATTTTCTTACATGCCATATTTTTACAAAATGGATTTTAATCTGATGCAAGTTGACTTTAGAAGGTAACATGGTGAATCAGCGTCAAAATAAACAGTACAACTAAGCTCACAGATTTGTAGACACTAGAAATGGAAACAATATTTTAGCTTAGTGGGTAAAACTCATGCAAAAGCAATTTTCTCCAAATGAATGCTGCCATCTCCTTTTTGGTCAGCTATTCCCATTGCAAAACACTCAATGCACTCATCACAGGTGGCAGTTCTCATTTTATGCTGTGAAAACACAGCACTTTGTTTTGAGAGAGATGATAGGAAATCTATTTTCCCATCATAAACACTTTATTTACTGCCTTAAAAGCTCCTGGATTCCCTGTATAAATCTCTGTGGAATTTAGCCCCATTTTGTGGGGGTTTATTCCTCAAACATCCCTTACGCATTTTCACCCAGTTCTTACCTGGACACTCTGCTCTTAATTAAAATTTATTTTCAAAAAGTCCAAATCAGACTTTAAAGGTATGGCACTTAAAGTGTAGGAGAGTGTTTCTCATTGGAACAGACTTACTTTCTTGATAACTTTTCTCTCTAGAAATGGTCATTTTGGCTTCCCGAGTGCTCCAGCCAAACCATTGAGTACTGTTTTGCCACGTAGGCAGGTACCCCATATTGCCCTATCCACACTGCAGGGTCAGGAGAATCACTTATGTCAATCAGAAGGAAATAACTTAATTTGTTCAATATCGTCAGCTTCAAGAAGCCAGCATTGTAATCTGGATGTTTCTGTTGATTTTTCCTTTCCCTACCTGCAGTTCTTAAACACCTCATCCAATCACGAAAACCTGAACCTGGACAACCCTGCACTAACTTCTACGCCTGTGTGTGGCCATAAAATGGCTGTTACCACACCATTCCACAGGGACCAGACTTTCAAAGCTCAGAAGGAAAATCATGTGTAAGTCTGTTATCATGTTGTCTTGTCAGATCCAGGAGGGTTCATTCCTTCATGTTTGCACACAACCAAAGGCTGTGTCACTGTATGCATCCTGCAGAATTGTTTGCTAACACATTCAAATTTTTCTTAGTTTAGAGTAAAACTTTTTCACTGTGGAAGTAGGTTATTAATAGAGCACAGTTGTGCATATGGACTCACCAGATTTATAAATAAAGCCATTCCACCACAGTTAAATACCTGTTCTGCCAAAAAAGCAAAATGGATTATAGGACTGCTGGAAAATATTTGTCCAAATCTTACAGCAGCCACTGCCACTACACATGTATTTCTGTAAAAAAATACTTTCCAAGCATGCTTCTTTCAAGTTTTTCTCCTTCTTTTTAAAGTTTCAGAACTCCAGCAATCAAGCGGTCGATATTAGAGAGCTCTCCAAGAACACCCACTCCATTCAAAAATGCACTTGCAGCTCAGGAGATCAAATACGGTCCTTTGAAGATGCTGGTAAGAAGGAAACAATGATAGAAGTTGCTTTCATAGTGCAGAGGTCTGTTCTGAGACTTAGATATAACATTTCTTCCTTTCAGCCTCAAACTCCAACTCATCTTGTAGAAGATCTGCAGGACGTTATCAAGCAGGAGTCGGAGGAATCTGCAATAGTGGCTGGGCTACATGAAAGTGGACCCCCTTTGCTGAAGAAAATCAAACAAGAGGTAAATCTCAAACTTAGCTGAGGCAATTTAATTCAACACTCTTTGCTGAGAAGCTTATACCAATACCTTTTCAGTTAAATAGCGACGTCTCTTTTTCTTTCATGTGAGCCCCAAGATCTTGGTGTCAGTTCTATATAGTATACTAGGCACGCCTAATTCATCTCCCATTGATTTCCATAGAAGTCTTTCTGCTCTTTTCAGCAGGGGTTTGCTTGGGCTGTTCTAATGCAGTTGTCGTTTGAAACTTAAAAAGAAAAAAAAAAATTAGACGGGAATTTGGACTGAATCTTTCTAATATTGGTGAAAAGTATAGAAGAACCCCATGGGGACAACGCTCCATGGAGTGACTTAGAAACATGAACATTTGAGGACATTGCATTATATTACTTTGTCACTAAAGTTCTAAAAATACATATATTCTCAATCCTTTCTAAGGGTTTAAACTGAATACTGGCAGTGCTGAGTGCAAGTATTCAAAGTTTTATTAGGCTGTGATTTTTTTGAGAACCTTGAACTTTTTTTCTGCTGCAAAGAGCAAGGGTACTGTAAAAGACAGTGCTGTAAACATGCATTATGCACAGCTGTGAGGAATATTTATTCAATTTATTAAGCAACTGACAGAAAAAAATCTCCTTCTGGTCAGTTATGTACTGCATTTTATCATGTTGCGTTTCCTGCTTTCAGGTGGAGTCTCCAACAGATAAAGCAGGAAACTTTTTTTGCTCAAATCACTGGGAAGGAGATAACCTGAACACTCAGCTCTTCACACATGCATCTACTATGGAAGATGTGCCAGTAAGTGCAAGTTTTCACCTCACCAAATGATTTTTCTGTTTTACATCTCTGTTCAGTTCTTAAAAGCAAGAGAGAAAATACTTTGACCATCCTCACAATTAGGCATTATTCATTATTTCCATATAATTTGCCTGTATTAAACCTAAGAAGCAAATCCTGCTCTTGATTAGATGACTGTAGTGCCTACAGAAGGTAGCAGAAGTTGCAGTCATTGTACAGCCCACAATCTTTGTAATGGGCCTGAACTTTGAGGATGCCTGCACCTGTGTATAGAAATGAGTAGGTCACAGAGTTAAAGCTGGTAGAAGAGAGTTGGGTTTGGTTTGTGCAAAGGAGACCTTGCATGAGCATGGTTCCCTTTGCTTCACTGGGACTATTCACTGGATGAAAAACCTTGCCCATGATAATGCTGTTGTATATCCAAGTCCCAGGGACCCAGTCTGAGGTCGACTCCCAGGCCGAGTACTCCACCTGAGAACCATGCTCAGTGTTGTACCCTCTGGAACAGGCTGGGTTTGCTTTTAATATCTTTGAATTCAGGTTGCTCTCTTGAGTTACTGCAAAATGTGGGTTTTTTTCTTTTCCTGTTCAGAACCTTCTTACCAGCTCCATTTTAAAGATGCCTGTGTCTGAAGAGGATGGTAGTTTTCACAAAACCTTTGCAGTACCCAGGAACAGGCAACTAGCTAGTCCTCTGCAGGTAACTACTCTTTGTAGTTGTAGTAGACACAAAAATGTCCATTGTATATAAAAATACATACATATGTTGCTTTCTCCTGGACTAATTTTAAGTTTCGAGTATGGAAGAATGAAATGTTCAGATGAACATGGTTGAGGATCTCACTTCACCTGTGGAGTGTGAGGATGTGAAGGCTACAGTTGTGCCAGGAAACTAAACAGGGCAAAACCCTGTGTGTGGGGCATTGTAACTCAGCTGGCTCCACTGTTAAAGCAGTAGGATTGAGAATTAACACAAGCCAGAAGCTTTTTCCTGTAGACTTCTTGCAGGCAGCTCTTCTGCTTTGGGGAGCAGGAGAGCTGAGTGGTGTGGTGGTGGCCAGAACTTGTCATGGGCCTCAGGGCAAGAGCGGAGACTCTGCAGCTGCCTGGCTGGTCAGCACAGATGTGGTCAGTATTGCCCATCCAGCCAAGCACTAGGATGGCCTTTACCTGAGTGCAGGCTGAGGTCACACTAGAAATGTGGTTGTATATGGTGGTCTGAAGGGATCTCATAACCCTTATGGCCAATTGTACATCGTGGTGTATCTGAACTGAATTAAATGTGCAGCTGTTTTAGTGTAAGCCAGATGTGAGGCTGGGTTTTACATATTTATGCTTTTCCCAAGTGTTAACAAACACACATTTGCTGTACTTAAAAATATAGCTGCTACATAGGGTCTGATCCAAATTCCACCAAAGTCATTATCAGCCTCCTTGTCAACACTTGGGGACAGAAGTCATTCAGAAAAGAAACGGCAGTGTAAGTAATGATCAGTTCCTTCCACCACAGCCCGTGTTTTTGAGGTAGCTAAATAACTGATTTTATATCCCTTCTCCTCATGGGTGAGTTGAAGGAAAGTGTCACATTCCCCAGGGTGAGTCACTGTCAGAAAGGAAATGGTAACTCCATAGTTCCTGACTTTCAGACAGATAGACCACATGGCTAATCCTTTCTCTCCTCCCTCTTTCCAGGATTTATATTATGGGTTATTTACGGGACAAAGGAATGAACAAAGCCTGGTTTTGATTAAGCTTCTCTAGACAGGCGTTATAAAGCGAGATATTAAAATTTCACACATCGCTGTTTGGCACATTTTGCCATGGAGTAGGTTTGTATTTTTCACAGCAGAATCATTTGATGAAAAGCGGCTTTATAGAGAGGGGACTCTGTCTCCCCTCTGCATTTGGGTGTCCAGAGGGGCCAAAGACACACTCCCTATTGCTTATTTGCTCTTTTCTTGTGGACCATGTTGCTCACCTGCACTGTGGTAGATGGCTGAAAGGAGGGTTTGAAGATCTACTGCCCCTGGGTTAGGGCAGTTACATAGGGACTGGATTCAGACCATTTCATGGCAAAGGAGCCCAGGGCTCCAGCTTTGCAGGGGAGTCTCTGGAGCTCCCTGACTGGTGCACAGGAAGAGGCTTCTGTTCCCCACGTGTTCAGCCCCACTGTTTTGCCAGCATGTGGACATCTGACCGTGTTCCCCTGCCAAACTCCAGGCTTCTGTAGGTTTAGGGAAACATTTTCAGGTAGCTAAACAGAGTATGTTGGAGGTTGTCCTGTTAGTGGTAGTTGCCTGCACTCTGCCTGTAATAAAGAAGAAGCATCTGAGGTGACTGTAAAGTAGGATCTTTCGATCTTTAGCGTAACAGTGTTATGTTTCCTGCTATCTAAATATAATTTCTTTACAAGCTGCTGTAAATGAAAGGGCTTGTTTAACCTTCTCTCCTCACTCATGCTGATTTTATTCAGGAAGTTTACACGAGTCAATTTGTGGGCTGTTCTGAATCCCATTCTTTAGGCCCTGCTCAGGAAAAGCGTGTTAAAAGTCTCATTGTTTGGATAAAAAGGATTTTTCCTTAAGTAGGAACTGAGCTGAAAAGGATTTTCCGACTCATCTCAGTGTTTAAAAAGTGTTGTCTTTCAAGACAAAGCAGTTGTAAAAAAACCCAAACAAATTAATTTATGCACATGCTTGGTGAAGCAGTGTGAAGGTAAAATTATTCTCTCTGTTGGTGAAGAAGCATTGAGTGTTTCAGCTGAAATGTAATCCTAATGAGGGTAGAGGTTTCCGTGACACTGTCACAGAAAGCTTTTTCAGAACAAAATACAGACATTTTATAACAATGCGGTGTGCTCTGCTCATCGCCGTGCTCTCTGATTTGGACTTAGTGTCATGGTTAAAAGGGAGGATCTGTACCTTCCGAGTGAGGCTGCTTGGCTTCATGTCAGAGGAGAGCTTGGCCCCATGCAGCTCAGGCAGGACACGGCTGTTGCACACCATAAACCGCTGCTCCTCTGCCCCTAGTGCTTCTCTCTGTCCCAGTGAAGACAAACATGTGATGAGGACACAGCATGTCTGAAGGGTGTAAAGAGTTGAAAACATTAGTGTGTGCACCTGATCTTGACAGGTAGCATTTTGTACAAAATAAGGTTTTTAGCACGTTCTTGTCCTGTGCTTTCTACACTTTCTAGTTTATGATTTGGTATATTGCCCTCATACACGCACACACAGAGATGCACACACAAACATTGGACTAAATGCATTGATTCCATGCAGGTAGACATTGAACAAGAGGGAATTCATCTGGGTGAAATTTAATTGTGTCTGCATATGTTTACATTGCTGCTGTTAATATTTTGGGCCTGATCCAACTGTTCTTACTTAGGCAAATTCACATTGACTTCAGTCCAAGTAGAGAACTACAGCACTCTCTGCACCTTGGATGTGTGCATGGAGAGGGAAGAGAGAAGGAAAGAAAGAAAGGGAGGTCTAAACTTCTTAATTTTCTTTTATTTTTTTTTAATATCGTTGGTTCCTAAAATAGTATTTTATTTTAAATTTGAACTTACATAAGAGGGCAGTAGCATGTTTACCAGCCTGCAGTATATTCCATTGTTTTATAATTTGCACTGCATTTAAGTAAAGAAAGAGATATTTCCCTAGCAATAAACTCACAAAAAATGCCTGATTGCTTATTATTTTGCTGTTAAATTCGAATGAGGCAAGAGTAACAAAGCAAACTCTAAGGATATTTTGTACTGCATTTTGAATACATGACTGGTAGGATGCATCTTTGTAAATAATAGTTGATGACTATATCAGATAGCACGAAATGATTCACTGTCACTTGGGAGGAACAGCATGTTGCATCATTTGGCATGTGAGGTCAGATAGCTGCCTATAACTGCGGTGGGAATATGGTGGTGTTAGTGTTGCATTAGAGCTATGGGAGGAGAAACTCATGTAGACCCAAGAAGAGTTTGAGCTTCATCTTCATTTGGTCCCCTGGTTAACTCACTGTAAAACATTGGCTGTAAAGGCAGCTGTGTGTAGGATCTTAATAGTAAGGTATGAAGGTTGAGCCAGCCTTTTTGTCCTACAAATCCCACAGTTGTGTATTGGGTATTCTCTTACTGGCAGGAATAGAAAATGTCTCACCAAACCCATGTGTTACCTTGGGGTGGAATTACTCTGACACTCCACGGTGTGGATCACAAATACTTCTGCTTTATATTGGTGGAATTAGAGACAACCTGTATTTTTGCCACTGAAACAATACTTAGTTTCACTGTTTGAAGGTTTTGGCCTCACTAGGAACTTCTCCAGGGGTTAAGATTTTGAAGTAATATATGAAGCCCTTATATAAAGCCATTATTGATGCAGACTAATTATCTGTACCAAGCATTTGCTTGAACAATGCATCTTAAGAGGTTAGGTAAAATCTGTGTTTCTGGCCCTTCCTGTGCAAAAGTCCTGGTTTATTTCACATTATGTTCCATAGCAGTAGCAGTACATAATGCAGACTATCCTAACGTAGACATTTTAACAGATAGAAAAGTAGGCTAAATCATAGACCATCCACCTAACCCTGCAGGCTATCAAAAGACACCATGAAATGGAACCTTTTAAGAAAATAGCTCTGCTTTGATATCTTCTTCCCCCAGTAACAAAGGAAACAACACAAGGTAGAAGCCCTGCAAGCTAAAGAGAATGTTCTTCAACCCCTAGCTCCTGTCACTTTCCATTTTTTAACCACAGACTGACACGTTTCAGTTCGAATTTCCTGACTTTCAGCGGTTTATGTAACCATTTTCTTTAAAGAGTAAGCTTAAAGGATTTTAAAACAGTTACTTGGTTAACCTTTTGAAGAGTATGAGCTGTCAGTAAGCTTAATTTTCTCCATTTAGAAAGTGAATTCATTTGCAGCTGGTTGTAAGATGAAATGTATAGGCGAGGCAGCGTGCTCTCCTGTAGCAGCAGACTTTCTCTGGTTTTCCTCCATGGCTTATTGGAGACAGGAAGATCCCAAAGTCTCATACTCTTGTTTGTTTAATCAAGGGAGAGGCAGAAGCACGCTGTGCTCGATTCCTGGAAGGTTTAAGATTTGCACGGCAAGAGAAGGTAGCCCTGCAGGTTTCCCTTGTTTGTGTTGCCCATTCTCTCACCACTGGCTGTGCTCGGCATAGCTGAGGGAGTAAAAGAAGGTTGGAACTTACAGTTCAGTCGTTGCATTTGGGTTGCAGACAGATCAGGAGTTACAGCTGCCCCAAGCAGGCAATGGTCTTTCAGAAAGAAGAAGTGACAGCCCATCAGGCAGCCATTTCCAGCAATCTGTTCTGACCTGTGAATAAAAAATACTGCTTAAGGACAAAACTAGAAAGGGACTGAATATGGGATTTGTAGGTGTTTATTCCGTTGCTGTATCTCTTCCATTAATCTTGGAAAGCTCATACTTCTCAAACAGGAGTTGTGTCTGCGTAAGGGCTTCAGGGTTAAGCTCTTAAAAGCCCCACCGTAGAGCTCTTTCTGTCTCTGGTGTCAGGCTTATAGTAAAAGCTGAAAAGTTGGACCATCTTATTTTCTCACATTTAGCAATCAGTATTTCTGAGCAACTGGGGAAGCCTGATAGTGTAGGAGAAGGCTGTCCCATGCCCCAAAGAAGAACTAGGAACAGGAGCAGAAATAGTGTTCTGCTGTAGCAAATGAAGTAGAATTCATTATGATCACTTCTGTTTTTAATTAGTCTTTTACTGTCTGGTATTGAAAAGTAAAAGGGCTTCTTTTTGTTCCTCATCCTTACAGATTAGAAAGCTGTACTGGTTTATGTGATATGCTTTGTATTCTGCTAGGAGATTGCTTTGTTTAGGGCGTTGATTGTTGGACTGTTTCGGAAGGAGTACTGCATTTCTGTTACAAGCCTTCTTTTCAGCAGCATACTCTGC
This sequence comes from Chloroceryle aenea, assembly GCA_013399075.1. NCBI lineage: Eukaryota > Metazoa > Chordata > Aves > Coraciiformes > Cerylidae > Chloroceryle > Chloroceryle aenea. The sequence continues at coordinate 20,276 of VWZY01006389.1, forward strand.
AAATTACCCATATCAAGTTGTCTAAGGGAAAACTGGCAAGAACTCCATCTTTTTGCAGTAGAGAAACACGATAAGATAGCTTCTAATAGTCTGAGCCTTCTAAATATTTTCAACATTTTTACTTCTTTGATTTTAAATAAAGCAACTTGGGTAAGTTGATGGGAATGTTCACCAGTAACTTTGTTGGAGTTGCTGAAGATACCTGCCAGCATAACAGAGATTTAAAATCTATCTTCTGACACAGTTCTTCGCCCAAAGATTTTTACTACACTTCCATCAGTTTGGGAGCTTGATACTTCAAGACTACAGTGGTGTTTGGTTTTGGCATCCACTCCTAACACACAAGATGCTGTAACACAGGAGCTTTCATAGACAGGCAGCACAAGAAAAGGCAGTCAAGGCTCTGAGTGCAGAAGCATTAGCTCTGTTAGAAAAGCACCTTTCCACTCTTCTCTTTCCTTATGCCAGTCTGTTTTCTCTAGATGGCCCAATTTTTTTATTTAAAGTGCTTTAACTGGATATCCCAGTTACAGCTTTGACAGTTTGTTTACAGTTCGCATCTGCCTGAGGGCAGTTGAAGGCACATTACAGGATAAGTGAGCTAGTTTTGCTGCCAGGAGAAGGATGTGCTGGTAGGATTACAAAAAAAAAAAAAAAAAGCCAGGGAGAATGACATAGCTGGAATTGTAACATGGGTCTGTAATTTTATCCTATGGGAACTCATAGTAGTATACCTTCTTCTCCCTCCCTGTTTTAACTTAAAGAGAGAAAATTACTGTTTGTGGAAGAGAAAATAACAGCTGGAGATACCAACAGAAAATTACTAAATTCTTTTAATTGACAGCAAAGCTAGGAGTAGTCTCCCGCTTTTTGAGGTAATAAAATATGTATGGGTAAAGAATTTTACTGCGGAATTCCCTTTCTTTACCCACTGGCTAGGGATTTAGGTACCAAAATGAACATCTCACTCTTAGGTGGCTGAACTTAAATGGGGTGAATCCACTGAATCGATGAAAACATGGCCATCAGTTTCAGTGGATTTGGGTCAGGTCTTTTAGCTTCCAGTTACAAACCTTTTGTGTTTCCATGCATTGATTTGCAGAGTTGGACCTTTACATGTGACAGAGGAGATACAGTGAGCATTCTGCAAAAGGAGTGGTCTGACTTGGGCTTCTGTGCTGTCTTCGGGCACACCTCTAGCTGTCTGCCCAGGTCTCTTCTCTTTGACACATTTGCTAAGTGCTGCTTTCTGCAGGGCACAGACAGAGCCCTGTCAATACTTGCTGCAGTGTTGATGTGGAAGGAGCTGGTGTGATTCTCCCTTTTTACTAAGGGATCCCGTAGCCATGTGTGCCCAGACCCAGCAAGGTGCTCTGCCTGGGTTGTGGGACTCAGTGCTCCATGCCAAGAAGGGAAGTAAAACTTCTTGCATCAGGATGACTTTCACATGTGCTGCAGGGCTGGCAAGGCAAGGGCATTGTGTTTTGTTTTGTGTTGATTCTTGAGAGCTAATGCTTCAGAAAGAAAGTGTTTATTAAAACTACCCACTTTAAAAGTTATCTGAGTTACCCAGGATCGAATTGAAAGTTGTCTTAGTTAATATACTACTTTGTGTCAAATTCTGCTTTCTTTATTGGATCAAAGCTCTCACCACCCTGAGTGAGACTGCAAAGTTAGTCTCTTTCTTATAAATTTGTCATAAGAGGGAAAAAAAAAAAAAGTGTAGTGTATTTCTGGGGAAATGCTACAAGGGTTGAAACTGTGGGGAGATTCTCCCATGCTGTCTCAACAGCAGAACTTGAATAAGTTGGTTTAAGCAGGCACAAGTCAGGGGTCTGGCTGATCCTCCTGTCTCTTGTTGTGTCTGCTGCCCAGTGCCTCCCTGGGGAGCTGAGGCGGCTGAGCCCGAAGGGAGGGCAGAGGGTTACTGCCTGCCTGAGCAGCTTCTGACATCAGGGTAAAGGAAGACCAGGCTTTCAGTGGAATGAGTGACAAGTAGCAGCATGCTGAGATGTTGGAGATAACCAGGATACAGATTTTTTTATTATTTTTTTTCTTTTCTAAGCACATGGCTGTTAATACAAAGAGTTCCATGTAGATACTAACAATTAAACCTAATTTATGAAATTGGGACACTCCTTGCCTGAAGTTACTTCTGTTTTTAAAAAATTGATATGATGTGATGGGTGGACTTTTCCTGAAATGTTTTCATTTATCTAGCACACTGCTGATCTCTCATTTCTAGACCAGCACATTGAAGCTGTGGGGATCACAGGGAAATACCAGATAGATACATATTTCTGTCCTTGGAAATTATGAATATTCTAGAACTACCAACTGCTTTTGAGGTGTACAGACCAAATCTGACTTCTGAGTAAAATCGATGGCATTGTGCCAGATATTAATTTGGACCCTGATGCAAATACCTCTAAAACAATAGGGTAAAATATTCACAGGTGCCTGAGTCCCACTGAATGTCAACAGGAGGCTGTAGGTTCCCAGCTGATGGAGGTGCCTTTGAAAAAGTTGCCCTGGAAGCTGTTTAAGCAAAACACAAAAGAAGCTGTGGCATGTCACGTGCATGTCTAATGCAGAAAGTATGTCACACCTGCTTTTGGCTGTGGCATATGCCTTAGGCTGAGCCACAGCACAAGGTATACAGCCAGCCCAGGCTGAACCACTGTAGAAAAGAGGTGTATGGCTTGTTTGTTCATTTCACAAATGCAACTTTGCCACAAAAGGTGCAGAGTCTTAATGATTTGAGGCCTGACCTGGTTCTTCGCACAGGGAACTCCCACTGAAGCTCAGCAGTTTTACCTACAATAAGGTAGCAGGTCAGGAGCAGAGACATTTGGAACTTGT